>UZAN01040112.1:65866-79287 GCA_900618425.1 Echinostoma caproni | reverse complement strand
GTATATTGATAGAACGAGCGAACGCTTGTCTCATCGAGCACCACCCAACGTGGCTGAATTGTAAAGTCATTGGGAATGCCAACAGTTCGATCACTTCTCATCTAGTGGAGGAGTCCAACCGAGCAGTCAGTGTGGCCGAGGCGGTTCATCTGTCGCAGACTTCTAATGAAGGCGATTATGAGTCTCATTTCGACCAAAGCGGAAGTGATTGGAATGCACCTACCTAATCTTTTCTAAGCTCACAGAACCGATTTCTAAGAAAACTTTGTCTTTTCTGGCTGAGACTGCACACGACAAAGCCTTCACCTACTCACTTCAAATGACCCGGACGATTTGCTGTGTGATTATACGAACGGGAGCAACATCCAGCCATTGAACCGAAATCTGAGTTTTTCTCATTGTCTAATTAGCTTCACTCACACACTCCCACAAGCATCATAAACATTTTTATCTATAGACCATGGTGCATTTTCCAGTGGATCAATCACAGCAAACGAGCTTCTACGCTACGGTGTTTTTATTACAGCAGATCAGCTGTTAAAAATATTAGAATCCTTTGTCCCATTGGTTGGGATTCTCAAGTGCGTTTTCAGTGTGTCTTAATCATGCCATTACAACACAATATGTAAGACAAGGATTTACGAGGAATGGGGAAAGCAATCAAAGCATTCAACAGTTTGTATCATAATTGGTCCCCGATTATCATGTGCTTGGATGTTTATTGACGGGTCACTTGTCAGCAAACTGTTTGGTGCAAGCAGTCAAGCTCCGATGGTCGGATTGCGGACAAGTGGAACATGAGACTATTTGAACATTAGTTGGCAGACATTAGCAAGCACTCTCTAATCAAAGGGGATTTCTCTATCCAGTTGAATTAGAATTACTTCCGCGAAAGTGAGTAAATCCTTCCAAACATTCTTTTACGTCTGAGTGTGTGTGTGCGGTAATAATTGTATGGATAGTGCTAACCAGATGCGTCAGACCGATCATCAGTTATTTGATACGATGTCGCTAAACTAATGGGGAAACAACCCAAAATTAATAGCACTTTCAATTCAATCGCGGAAGCCCTACGCTGAAAATTTCACAAGACCTCTTTTTTGGAATCACCCCTACATCTTTTGGTTTAGCCTGTTTGAACACTTGTGTACTGGGTCTCGTCGCCAAAGGTTAGTGTTTGTTTGTGAGCGATGGATCACAACACTGCAGTAGAATATGCAAAGTGAACGTACTTCGGGCTCTCCCAATGCAGGGGAATTGACAGGATGCCTCCAGTCGTTTTCTCGCATACAGACATCATACGAAGCTTATCTGTCAAGCGACGATGGCATAGAAACGGTGGTACGGGAATGCTGCGACGACCAGGCTACTGGGTTTCGAGGAGACACTGTCATACAGTTCCCCGTGGTGGGTGGTGGTTAGAAACAAGCTGGCAAGGCATAGCAAACGTAACACCATATTTCAAAAGCTACGGCGAAATAAAACCATTCACAATAAACGACTACTGGCGCGGTTGCAGAGCCTTACAATATCCAAGATCACATTTATCTGTTGTGATTGATCCACGAGTGACTACCCGTCATATGCGGCGGTGTCTAAGTTCATAAAATTTGAACAACCGTGTGGGGCGAAATAAAAATCAAACATAACGAACAGAAACAGTGAATGAGGCACAGAACCAATTTCTGTTTGAATGCATAACTCGGTTTCTACAGTTGAACGTTTTCAAGATCGATCAACACAACTGCTCCACTGGAACAAAACGAGTTTGCTTTAATCCTGATACGGTTCACATACCACCCTTAAATAGACACGCTGATCTGATACACACCATTTTCGAGCGACAACAGATAGTAAACATGCAGTGAACAAAAATGCTGATTGCTGCTGGTGGACGGGACAATAGTTACGACTCCTCGTTGACTGATAAGCTGGATTAAGGTAAGCAGATTGGAAAATGAAGTAGTAGTACAAAACGCAGAGACACAGTTAAGAAGAGCATTTAAAAATATTGAAATAGAGAGTTTCCCCGATCGGGTGACTAAGTTGCGTTTTCTTGGTAGAAGAAAACTACCGGTTATAGAAGTTCCACGTTCGAAAGCTACAGAGAAATCGGATGGAGCGGAAAATAACCATTTACTTAAAACTGCTACTTGTTTCAGTTGCAATCAGCGTTTGGTCAGGTCAGTGTTATATGCGATGCACATCCTCAGCTTGGCGTGACACTGGGCACTGTGAGAGCTCTTCAGCCGTGAACAAGGCTGGACTGGAACAGCGAACGTTCGTGTTGGGAATCTAAGCCACTAACCCTTTTGTACAACAGCGACCACCAACACCATTATGAGTACATGACAGTTGAGTGAAACCATTTACGAGACTAATGTGGACATTTTGTCGTGAGAATTCACAGATTTCGTGACTTGTGTGTGTGTGCGTTTGATTTTCTCATGTTTACGAATTCACACGGACTATCATAGCAATGGTTCAGTTTCGTCCACCGTGTCATTTTGCCTTCCGCAAATGCACACACACACACACATGCACCAGAAGTCTCACTCCCGGTAGCAACATAGCGTGAATCGTTGCCGCGGGGTCCGACAGGAATTTGAATGTTCTCGTTCCTATTGTCCGACAACTAGTCATTATAAACCTTAAAGGAAACGGTACGCGCATGAAGTTTTATGCTAATGAGCACCTGGAACGAGCAGGCAGGGTTGTAAATTTTACATCCGGTCTCGACCGGCATATGTGACACATTGCATTAGAGACATTCAACCGGGGAAAAAGGTATCAAAGGGCTTCACGTAGGACGATTGCATTCATTTTTGGAAAGGTAATGATGTTGGGAATTTAAAAAATTACTTTGTGACGTGCTTCATAAATCGGAAACTCGACAGAAGAATAGGGTCTGTTTTTTCTCGGATTCGGCAAACATGGCTGACAGTAAAACCGTGATAAAGACGCATTACGCCTTAGTACCACGCGTAAGTGGCAATTTGGATATGAGAGGTTCGATTGTACGAGTGATGAGTTATTCGATCTTTTCTTGGTTAGTTTAAACAGAAGTATTAAGTATTTCGTTCGTTCATCTTCTCCATTGTTATACAACATCTAATCAGATAGTTATTGGTTCACTGAATATCAAAGTTTTCCTTTTCCGTACCGGTTATATGACACACGTACACCTTTCATGGTCCCCAGTTTACACACTGACAACGACTCAACATAACTTGCCTCATCAAACGTTTTTACCCGTTCAAATGGAATCTTGATGTGTTCTTCTCTTGATCGCTTCATAAGTGAGATAGAACAGGGCTTCAATATCTGATGCATCTTAGGTCAACATACGGGCCAACCAACTGGAACCTTGTGTGTTCCTTTTATGATGCTGCATTGATGCTGCATTTTGTTTTCATGTACGTTAATGACCCTTTTTTATTAGTATGCATAGTTGAACTATTCTGTATTATGCTCACATGGTCACAACCGTTCTTCTTGCAGAAAGCTTCTTGACAGAAGTATCCATTCAGTTAGAAATATTTCATGCTTGCTTTTTATCCTTGTAACTGAAACGGTGCTACGATCATCGCACTGTTGTTAGTGATACTACCATTTTTGGCTAGGGAATAGCTTAAAAGGTAGTATTTGGTATGCGTTCACATGTACAGTGTTATGATAACGTAATATGAATGTGTTTTATTCATCTTTTTGACATTGTTCAGCATTTATTCACTTCATGGAAAAAAAATTTCATTTAATTGGAGAAATAATAAATTTAGCCCTCTGCTTTTCTTTCGCTTGTCTTCAAAGCTATATTCATGTAAACAATTATTCAGTAAAGAAAAATCCTTTCACCCAAACAGCTATTAAAGAAAAGAATAGATTTCCGCAACTTCAGTGGGATTTCAACACACGACCAACAGGGTGATGCCTAGTTAGTAATGAACGCTTGATCGAGGAAAATCACTAATAAAGTGATCAAGAAATGGAACAATCGTCGTATTGCAAATCTCTGCCTTTCATTTAATCAATCTTTGATTAAACTCTTACTTAGCAAAATGTCTTTTCCCATGGAAATCCAGTTTAAAATCGTCCCTCCGGTTGCCTGAACAGAGTACTCACCAAAATTACTGATGTCACTTACTGTTAACCAGTAGCATCTCCTAATTTAAAATTTTGTTGTATTAGTTTTTCATCCATATATATACATATATATATATATATATATTGAAAGGCAACCATTATGAAGACTCAGAATTTAAATATAAGATTGTAACTTCTACGTACCGAAATTCGCTGTGCGGTTCCTCATAAGCTTATTTTCATTATTGAAAATTGTTGAATAGTGCAGATCAAAATTAGATTGAAAGAAAGAACTAATAGAAACAGCGAGAGAATAAAGAATGATTAGCCAGCCCAGGGTATATACGCGAAAGACATCCCGTTCCACCAGCATGTAAGGTATGAACTACGTCCGAATGAACTTCACCCACGAAGCAAAACAAGAGAAGGGACATGAGCCCAGCGAAAGAATACCTAATCAAATTTATAGACCACAACTTATGATAGCTGACGCGAGATGAACTGGCTTGATGTACTTCACGAGCATTTCACTGGTGTAGATCACAGATTAATCTGAAAATAGCCTTGGATCACAAAAGATGTCAACATTAGATCATTTTGAAGCCTCCTTCTCTTACACCTGCTAAAACATTGTCTCCCATAACTGCCTAAACTTTGATACGAACAAGTTGTTTAAAACAGCATTCAATCACCCCGTTTGGGTTTGATGTTTGTCGTGCTCCAGCCGTACGACAAACCAAAAATGGCACAAACGGCCCTATTTCGAACAGCTGATTATCATCTAGTGGGATCAGAGAGTGCCGAGTAATTTCCCTAATGTTCTTCAGATTTGAAAAGAAAATTGAGTGGATTGAAAATGATTTAATACACGAAAGATTTGCAGAGTATGGTTGTGCTTCGTTTATTGGAAGAAATGCACTTCTAGTACTTTGTTGGATAACCCATAATTAGGATGTGACTTATAGTTGGATTTTTAATGTTCCACTCCACCTGACAAGAATGTTTTTTGTGGAAATTCACTTCAATATCATACGTTCATGCTTTCACTATTAACTGAGCATGGCTTGAGAAGCAACTTTATAAATGTGATTGTGGCAAGGCTGATATGCCATACATCAACAAAATCAAACTAATTACCTATAGGATGAATTCATTCTCGCCTGTCCCAACTGAGATCTTGGTCTCATTCTCAAATTTTGCTTTATTCTTTTTACAGGTTCACTTGATCAACATGGTCATAAATGTCTCCGATTTCATAAGCACTAGTTGAGGGCATTCATGTGTTTTGCACATGTTACAAGCGGCACCTGCTGCTAATAAACATGTGGACATTACAACACACCATCCAGGTATGCGAAGCAGTCATTAAACCTTTTCTCCCTTCCTCATGTCCTCTGAATATCAACTAAGGTGATACCCAGTTTGACTTAATTCCCTAGATGATAACAATGAGGACAGATATAGTCTTTATCGGAAGGAATGTGTTTTAGAACTTTTATGGTATATTTCTGAAGGTATTAAAGATAATACTAATTTATGATTGGATTGATAAGCAATATTGATGTGAACTTTCTGAAGGGCAATGATCAGATATTTACTGTCTCATTATATAGGCACTCATTGGCAGTTTTTGCAATGGCATAACCGCGGTTTTGTCGGTACCAGTTGGAATGGGGTGACGTTTCAGTTGCGGCAAGTAACTTTCTCAAAGCATGTTTCCCAATAAAATAGCATTAAGGAACGATTACGAGTGTGTGTGATTGCGTGTGTTATTGTGTGTGTGTGTGCGTACATGTTTACTTCGAATCATGTGGTTGGGTGATTCGGTGTTCATCGCATTGTCTCCAATTACCCGAAGCGTCGGTGACCAGTTGATCGAGAAGCATTGAGCATTTGTGGCGGTTTCGGGTCGTCCCAGATTGCTCCGAAGCTTCTCTCCGTCGTTTAGGTGGCTGCAAGCGTGTTTTGTCTAACGTGTGTGTACTACTAACCCGTTATTGAACTGTTGTTCTACACCGTCTGATATGACCATATCTTACCGCTCAAGTCCCAGGATGCTACAACTATTAATGACGGAAATGCAAGGTTCTTTGCTTGAGCCCGGTTAGATAAGTTTTTCCCTCCTATTTTAATCGGCATTTAGAGCGTAGATAAAATCAATGCGCAGAGTTCAAAAGATTAAGCGTACCCATCAATTTCGCCGATTGCAAAATGTAAAACACGTTAATAAAAAACCTTAAACAATACAAAATGAACAAAACGCTCTACGTGCAGCCTGTCTAACCCCTAGTACCCCTCAGCACATACACACACACACACACACACACACACTCAATTTCTTGTTTCTCTTTCATCTACTATAGAAAATGTTTTGACTTGCGATTAAGGCATTTGTTGGTGAAAAACGCACAGTTTACAGAGTGTCGCTTAGATAGAAGTATAAAAATACTTGTTTACATTTATAGTGCGAACTTTCACTCAAATTCGCTGGTATTTTAATCATACAAATATAAAGTTCTGCTTCTTGACCCACTGCCTTTCTCGGTGTTCCATAAAACATGTGATTTTATAGTTATAAACGAAGAATAAAGCGGGAAAGACAGCATAGGATAGATTGGAAACTTGTGGTTATCGGAGAACTGAAAACCCTGTTCGTCAACCGTACCGATTACTTGCCTGAATGGTACCCCAAAAATATACTCCAAACACAGTTGAATTTCTTCTTCGAATCAACTAATCATCAAAATAACATTTTCTGCGATCATCCATCTTTCAGCTGCGATTGTTCCAAATTAATTCACCTAAATATCCTTTGCAAGCGAAAGACAACAGTCAATCTTTGCACGACATGATCAATTACACATCTATTCATATGATATAGAATCAAGAGACATAAATCACAATAGAGCGGTAAACCCATAATCTTCAAAAGTAATGTGCATCGCTTGGAAAAGATTAATCAAAAACAGATAAATTAGCCAAGAGTTTCGGAAATGTCAACGAAGAAGACCCCCCCCTGCACAAAGAAGTATAGGTCGATCTGGGAGTTTGGAATAAAGGTCATCGATTAAGAAAATAAAGACAGTTGTAGATGGTATGGCATCTATTTTGTGCCGGAGTTAATTGGTATTGGTCTCAGAAGTTCGTCATCAGCACGGTTCACGATAGAACGGTAACTGAGCCTGTCTCTTCTTCAGTCCAAACTTGAGAGGCTTCGCTGAAATGTTCTGATAAGCTGTTCTTCCTGGATTATTTGATCCTGCCTGATATCACGAATAAAACGTGACTCCTGAAGGTTGAACTCAGCGCTCTTCAGTTTCAACACACTTGGAAATATACCTTACTGATGCATTACTCAAAATAAGGGTTAAATTTCAGTGTGGAAATGCAGACTTTACAAAGTTGCACTGAAGAACATTCCGTTTTTAGTGATACGTGCATTATTTGATGAGGCACACAATAGTCTGTAATGTAATGGATATTGAACATACACACTGTATTATTTTTCTGAAGTAAACTTTTATCAGGTGATAAGTTCTTTATTAATCTCTCCTGAGAATAAATAATTAGTCAATCGAGGGGCTGTTATGAAATGAAATTTAAACTAACACACAACCTTCACCGTTGCGTCAAAGACCCCTGAAACGCGATGATACAACCTTATGCTCCCTGCGTTGAATTCGATATCACCATTGATAGATCGTTGGTAAGCTGCGATCTATTTCATGTGGTGTATAATAATTTAGAGGATGTAATATTGTTCCCCATGTTTTGGCATCACCAGTGAATAATAGTGTTTAAACTACAAGAATATCTGGAAGATAATGCAGATGAAAGCAAATATGTGGTGGCTTTGGGAATTTGCAAAAATATAAAGGAAAAATATTCAAGTGAGGAGCGAGATAATCAGTCCTTTTAGTTTCAACCCTCATCATAATCAATTATGCTATTAGTTAATTCTGGGCTTCACTATTGCTAGGAATTTCTCGTTTTTACCTTAATTTGATCAACTCAGTAAGACCACTGTAGCATTTTTTCATGTTTTACTACTTTATGGTTTTAAATTTAGAAACCGATTGTTTTCACTTCCTTAACTGAACCACCCTTTTTGGATGAGTGAATGAATAACAGATGACTTGCAGTCACTGGATTGGCAATAGACGAATTAACCGGGAAATGCGAACTACCAATCGGGGTTTACCGACATCTATCAAAGAAAAATCTTGACTTTCTATATTGGACTCTGTCACAGAGAATGGTGAACAACGTTTTGGGTTTCAGAAATAATTTCCCTCTGTCTGAAATACAACTCTGAGTCAATCAGTCATTCACAATTCCTTTACTTTGAAGTTTCGAGGTCCAATGACATCGCACTGTCGCATCATAGTGAATAAATTATGATTTGCTATTTGCTGCTTGCCGGCAGATCGGATGAAGTGGTTGTCGTTCGCCATATAGCGTGCAGCATCCACACTACAGTGTGCAGTAAAAACCTTGTGGGTGTTTTTATTTCCGGGGTAAACTCCACGATCAAGTACTCGGTCAGTTATGGTTTGTTCTTATAACACTGTCAGATGCTTTCGGTTTCTTTGCTCATTCTGTTTTGTCTATCATAAAGTGTGTGGAATGAACGAGTGAACACCGAGATATGTTTCTTTTCAGTCCCATGGATGTTGGGATGCAGTATTGAGCTTTGGTCACAGTGAGGAACGTGTTGCCCAAATCCCCAAAGTGTGCAATGGTTGCATTCGGACTTCAAAAAAGGCAGTCTAAACTGATGAAGACAAGAAAAAATTATCCCAGCACAGTGAGCGGCATTAACCGAAATGCGATCATCGGCAGCGAACGTTAAGTGAAAAGTGATTCATTTGTTATTTAGGTCAGCATTTTGTAGCGCATTGAATTCACTGGTCTGAAGAAGTATATATGCTCCAGGCAGAGTTTCCTGGGTTGGGGCTGAGCAAAACCAACAAACATCAGAAACCGACTAAAAATGAAAGCAAAATATGCGGCATGTTGCCAATTTAAGATGACCTTTTGATATATTTGTTCGAATCTGTTCATTTTGGGTATGCATCGATGGAACTACGGCCAAGTTCTCAAGGTTTTGAGCAGTAATTTGTATGCAAAAACTAGTGGTTAGTTTTGAACACCGCTATAGGCATTTGTCCAAAGACTAACTCTAAACTGATCAAGAGGAAGAAGAAATCATCAACTGATATAGAGATCTCCTAAGCTGAAAACCGAACTCGGTCACAATACAAGAATCAAGTATCCAGTGTTCAATTGTAGTAAATCGAGGCATCTTGCCACACATAAAGGGTGCATGCATGATTTGACCATTTTACACCCAATATGACGTACGTTTTTAAGTCAGTCAGTAAACAGGCTTCAACCTGAGTAATAAGATCGATAAGTTAATCCATAAGATTTAAACCGATACCGAAGGACGAAAAGTTATACTTTCATGAACCGCTTCAAATTTCAGCATTTGATTTTCAAAAGGGTGTATAACAAATCGATAAGATTTATTCACATGAGCACTACTGATTGACTTCCTTTACTAACGAACAGTCTTGAAATACTGAGCCTTGTTCATAGGTTTGAGCCTTGCAACGGATTACTGGCCGTTTTCTGCCATCATCACACTGGATTGTATCGCGAGGTACCGAGACCCATCACCAGCACCACCATATTTCCAAATTAACAGCTTTTGCATGATCTTGGTCTCTTTCATGTATAGTTTTGAATGAACGTGAGCGAGCATGAAAATGATATTGCTTTTAAATGGATTTTAATTGAAATGAAAAGTATGAACTATGTTATCTGTGGTTCATTATTGCATTGGTTTAACTACGCATTTTTCTGTCTGCCTTGCAAATTTCGAACCTCTTGACCAAAATTTCAAGTAAGTTTTAACAAAAATATACGACGATATGTGTCATCGACCGTTAACTGCAGGACACTGTAACGTCAAGAACCTGGAGAAAAATCAGTGGCCCATTACAAATTTTTATTTCACCGCACGAATTCCTTCCCTTTCTCACCCGATTTGATTGATACACCATCGGTTCTGTATATCAGTCGTCGTTTCTTAAAAATAACACGATCAGTTCAATATAAAATCGGCTGGATAATTTCAAATGGCCACCACCGTTTAGCACTCACCTGTCCTTATTTCATCGTGCTGGTTTTAGACCGAATAAAGTTGTCTTTTAATTCTCGGAACCTGACACTGTAAGATTAAGGAAACAAGAACATCTCACACGAAAGTTCGCTAGTAAAATAACCGCTGTGTCATTCATGAAATAATCTGCACCTCCCGGGAAGTTGAGGCTTCGAAAACACACGCAACGTCTAGATAATGGACTGTTATGCACCCAACATCTCCTGGATTTTGGAGCGTGCAACAATGCCACTCAGACGAATAATCCGTGTTCTCGTGACNGGGGGGAGGGGTCGGAGACAATGGTAGAGTAAACCCGGGAACGCCAGTAAGTCAGCAGTCTAAGGAAGTGAACTAAATAAAAACAAATTCCATCGGCACAATGTAACACAACCAATCAAATGCAACGAACAGAATCAAGAGATAAGCCTGTGATGTGGTCTCACAAATCACCAGGGTTCTTGCTTAGGTATCCCACGGCTTATGTTCAAACCATATTCACCTCTGCTCCTGCCGAACTACGAGACGGTTATCGAAAAGAATATGTAAACATTTAAAGTCCACCACCCTCTCACAGAAAGCGACAAAAGCTATCTGTCAAAATATACTGGAGCCACTGAAAATGGTTAATGTTGATCTAGCGTTCCGTATCAGTTGTCACACGTATTCTTCGCAGTCAAAACGACTCCAGTTTATCACCTCGTTTACGGGCGGGGAGAATGTTATCCAAATGCTAGATCTCCCCCTGGAGATGGCTCCTTCGATTCTTACTCAGCCTTGCTATATCCGTGGATGAAAAAGACAGCGTAGAACAACAATGTCCCAGTCACCTTAGGGATTATGTAAAAACTGGTATTCTGTACGAATGAATAAGATTAATTACCCCAAATAACTGTTAAATAAATACACGAATCCACCGGAGTTTATTCTCTCAACTTATTCAATTCTCCCAGGCCGCTCGGTAGGATCGGTAGGCTCATTGACTCCAGAGCAACTGGGAGAGACTCGTCCGTAATTTCACGAATACGATTGTATTCTAAGTGAAACGTTTACTACTGTGTGCACCATAAGGCATTTGCCTAATCAACCAGACTCATTTAAATTCAGCGGACTGTTTATTTTTTCCCGTAATCACAAAAATGATGGATGATTGCCCACTGAAAATGGCACGTTCCATCTGTCTGGGTTTGTGTTTGCATATGTTGCATCCTCACGGTACAATGATTTGAATGCGCGTTCTTCTTTTTTCTCCTCCCCGTGTGAATTATCAAATTACCTGAGCCATTGTTATTTTTACCAGTCAAAAATACATTTGAACAATGAATCACTTCAATCACATTTTGTAGAGGAATTTGATTAATGCCGTTCGTAATCCACAACTGTTTCAAATGTGGGTCACATTGGTCCCCCCCCCCATGCAAACACATTTCAATGTAAACCCAATCGGCTGCCAAAATACGATTGTGTAATGATAAATAATAGAAAATAAGTTTGTTCCGCTCAATCTGTGTCTCTCTGTCTGAACGGCGACGTTTCTGACAGTTCTCTGTCCTCCACTAACAGCCACGGTGCTCCCCAGCCACCACCGCTTTCCAATTTTCAGTCCGTGAGACAGATTGTCAAACAGCTAAAATTTATATGCACTGAAATGAGGGGTGGGTATCACAGACACGTTTTCAGTTAAAAATGGAATTTTGCAAAATAACAAAGCAGCGAACCATTTTCGGAAACGCCATGAAAACACCGAGGCTTTCTTCTTCTCTTCTTCAAGACTTTACGGTCTATGATATGCACAAGGTAAACACTCTAATTTGCGCCGCAAGATCTCTTGTTTGAAAACCGATGGCATTCGAAAATTGCATTCGCACAATTCGCCGGATCTGTGATGTCACGGACGATAAATCGTGTTTCCTTTACACTCTTTTACAGTCACATTTAGCTTGTGTGAGTAACATGCGAAATCGCAATTCGAAAAACTGGACGATAGATAAAACACTGAGAACAGTAAACGCGTGAATTGAATCTTAACTAGGTTATCCAAAATAGTTACCGATATAGTTGCACCACAGTATGGGTCTGGTGAAATCGGATTTAGCGAACGTATGTGGTACTCAGAAAATTCATAGATAGGCTATATTTACTGCACTACTCATTAGCTGCCGGGATTCCCGCAGCCAAAATGTTAGAAAAATTATAGTGGTTAGTTTGTAAAAGAACTTAAATGTGTCAAATAAATTGTATAGATAAATTGTCATTGGGGCGCAGAGCGTTAAAAAGTCACAATTCATGTGACTCTGACCGTGTTAATCCGGAATATTTCGCAGCAAATTGGTTTGATCCGAAATGCTGGCTTCGTATTAGCCACCGTGAACCTGCAACGGTTAGATACTTCCTCTGTCATGAGTTTACTGTATTCTTTCAAAAAAAGCAACGTCTGAGAGCAAACACGGTACCCAGTGTTAATGTATTACAATCTAGACAAACAAACAACCAGATGACCTGCTTGTTATTGGTGGTCGACGTTATCATAAGTATCCGCAATAAATATTTCAATTCTATTGCCTTATGCTAATTAATGCTTCTTTAAGTGCTTCATCATATAGCACAGAATTTTAATGATACAATGCTTTTGGAACCATGAATTCATTGATATCGGGGGATTGCTTTCAACTTCGTACCACAGAAGTGAATTCAAGGCTTGACTGTGTGTCGCAACTGTTCGCCCGCTTGCACCACTACAGAACGTTCACCTCGGTTTAATCTGTTCAAACAACTGAATTACTTACTAAGCGTTTAGCTTTTACCATAATGTTTTTCAATTTGTTTTGTTCTCTACATCTGTTCGAGGGGATCACAAATGTGGGACTTATTTGATGGAACCTCCCTGGTAATTTCTATCAACCGCAATCTCCCGGTGCACTACACACTATATAACCTATCACAACTTATGGAATAAAAACCACAGACAACAATGTACCCTGGTGTCGTGTTTTCTTATCTGGAACGTGCCCCACCCTCAAACATTACAAGTATTCATTGTACTGGTTCTTTGAGGTTGAATTTTCTCGATTCAACTCCCCGAGATGCAATTTAATTTGGCTTTGCTTAAATCACAGGGAGAGTGCAAGTGCGTTATTGATTTCTCAGAGCATTATCAGATACGCATACCTGT
>UZAN01040112.1:37035-65858 GCA_900618425.1 Echinostoma caproni | reverse complement strand
TCTGGGAAATTCTGTCCAGTGATTCATATAGTATGATCATGCTTATACAATTGTTGATCTTAACTTCTTCAGATCTTTCCAGCCCAGCACCCAACGTTTTGAGTCTCCCATCAAACGCAATATTTCTCTGATGTTATCCACTTATATGATTGCTCTTATTACTCAAATACCATTCAAATGTAACATTTCTCTGTTTCGTCAGCCGTTGCTGGAGCATCAGTTGTAAGATGGCGATACTTAAGTAGAATAACTGCATAAGAATTTATTCATACAAATAACCCAGGTATTGTGGCTTTAATTTGGTCAATATGTTTTGTCGTTTATTTTGAATCATTTGGGTCAGTCGTTTTGGCATGGCGTCCACCAAATTAACAATCCAATAGCATTTTTTAGTTTCCTCCAGTATATACACCTGGCTGTTTCAGCATTTCTACATTTTCAGCATTTCCGCATTCTGCTTCTCTCTGATTGATAGGTGTTTGCACATTTTGACGTCAAAGGTCACTGTGTCCAATTACTTACATCGGTGTGACTACCTCGCAAGGATTATCTAATCAGTAAACAATTGCATACACGCGCCACACTAGGGGGAAACGCCATTGGCTGAGTACGACATTTCAGGGTGGATGGTCGATGGTCGTCTCGAACATCGATCAACGACCAAGTGACTACGTATCAGGAACTGCAACATATTGACGGGTGCGAAATCGCATAGTCAGAAACTAAGTTATTAAAGATACGGTTGGTTTGAGTTTTGGAAAAGGTGAGAAGATATTGGAAAATGCGACTTCTCAAGGCTGCGACATGGCAGGAGATTGACTGCACCCAAGTGTAATATTAATGGGCACCGAAATATATTTCTAAATTCAGAACCATTTCATACGAGCTTCATCATCATTTGCGGGTATATATTTACATTGAATAAATTGAACAACATATCAAGGAAATAAATGTTTTGTTACTGTGTTATCTCGATATTTAATACCTAAATAATGTGTACAACTTGGGTTTCCGTGGTAATGGGGTTACACATCATCTAATTTAAATTATTTTGGGTGTGCGTAAGGGTAATGAAACCATTCAAGTGATACGCAACCTCGTGGAATGCGCGAAAATCGAACTAAGAATGCCGTTTTTGATTCTGGAAAGACGTTTGCTAGTGTGCCTATCGAATGGGGTCTTTTCCTTCATGGTGAAACGTATCGAAAATGGTGAACATTCGACAGATAATAACGCCGGACGTGAACTCCTTCAGACGGTCCTATGTTGACATCAGGCATACAACACGTTAGTCATCACTACGGATGCGGCTGAAACGAAACGGCTTTTAAGCCATCTGAACAAATAGAATAGAAACATACAATTCAAAATAGACAAATAATCTGATAAGCAGAAACCATTTATAGTCCCGGATCGGATAGTTTGACTTCCAGTTTAGTATACCGGAAACACATACATATTGAAAAACACCTGTCACTTCTCATTTTTACTCTCAAGCAGTAAAACCTTGGACTGGTTTGAACTCCTCAATAGAGCCAGAAGAATATGTACATCTGAGAAAATTCGATTTGAGCTAAGAAAACACACTGAACATACATCGAACGCCTATGGTTATCCTACTGAGTTTATCCGAAGGAATATGTACAATTACAAACAAAACCCCGGTTACGAAGTCCAATTTGAACTACTGTATATATTGTTATTTAGCCTACTTATTTCGGCCATTATTCACACTTTTTGCTAACTTCCCCGGACTTGCATTACTACACGACCCGGATCAATACTTGTCTCTCCCTCCTTAACAAACCAACTGTTATCTACCAATCCGAACGGAGGTGTGGAGTCTCTCTCATTGATAGAACGGAACGACAGTTATGAAACCGAATGGCAGAGTTTATATATAAACGGGTTCAGCGCGAGGTCAGCGCCAGGAACATTTATGCAATCATAGCCGAAAGCTAAAATATTCCTGCATTATCAATCGCCAGGAATGTATAGGTAATGAGCTATCAGGACGATCACGATAAATTATTCACAGTTATCTGTTTGGCCTGATGGTTGCGGTTACTACGCCATGTGCAGGCGATAGAGATCAAACGACTGAAACCTGCTTCATGCTAAGGTAAAGAACAATCTGCTTTTGGCTTTATCCCGGCAGTGTGTCAAACTATTTTCCCTTACCACTTATCATGGCTCCGTGTACCATTAGATGCATATCCCATTTTTGCTACAGTAAGCAGCGACTGAGATGCTGCATTATTATTACGCAAATATATCGTATCATTTCATAATTCTGTTTTTTGTTGAAATTTCTGTCAGGAAAGAAATATTTCAGTTTCGAGTGTAACCTAGTATCATGTTGTACCATCGAGAAAGCTGATCTTTTCGTGTCACCTATAGAAGATGAAGAAATATAAGCGTAGGTCATAAGATTATTGTTTTTACATCCTTCTTATTTATTGTGTACACAAATTCATAGTCTACTTCAGAAAGAGTACTTCAGTTAGTCCGAGGCTGCCTGGAGAAATACAAAAAATGGGGAAACTGAGCTGTGGTAACAGGATTCGAGCATAGGATTTCCCTACGGTAGACACGATAGCCTGCCGGCTGCCAAGCTTCATTATTCAATAATTTAGTTGTTGTTTGAGATAAAAACGCTATCGTACGGTCCTTATTTACCTCGAGCTTGAGGTTCGACATTTTTCCTTGACATCACCAATATGAGCAAACAATAATATGTAATGAAATAACGGCAAACATAATTTGCACGATTTTCGCAGGCTATGTTGAAACAGGTGGATCCTTGTTGAACGCAAATGGAAGTGACATTAGTAAAGGTGAGAACCGCGCTGTCTATTCTCATCAGTCCGCATTGATTTCCCAAATGGAAATAGTCGCGCGGCTCAGATCGAATGCAGTAACTTCCGCACTGTCTAATTGTAGCTCCCGAAAAACAGTGTGCGGGAGGTTGACCGCGAGGAAACCACGCGCCATTTCTCGTTAAATATCCGTGCGCGCCTGTCCACGCCTCCCTCCAAAGAATCTCGTGACCTTCTGAGAATGGGCTGCACGAGGTTGTGTCTTCGTGGCAAACGCGTGGTCGTGGTAAAGTACATAAGCATCTTGCCATCCATGGTTGATATGGTTCTGGGAAAGGTTTTATCCAGAATGCATTGAGGTGCATATTGTTTGTGCGTTTGTGCGTTTAAGGTCGAGCGTGACTTGAACGCAAGGTAAACATCTCTGTGTGAGGGCCAAGGAACAAAAGAAAGACAGTAGAAAATAGGTCAGTCACGTGCAAAGCCTTCCATTTCGCTATCTACCTAAACATCTGCTTAATCTGAATGTTGTCCTCAACGAGAAATACCATTGGTCATTTTCAGGTCACAGAGATCGCGAGAGATGAAAAAGGCAAGCTATGGGTTTCAGTAACGATCTTTCACACAAAGCTAACCAGCACATTCGTCAAAATAATACACCAAAAGCGGACTATGGTTGAATGCGGACGAATGGACAATTCGAAAACAAACGGCCGCGAATTGTAAGCACGCAACAAACAGACTTTGGTGACACTTTAATCATTCATTACGAGTTGAATGCGTCTCTTTTGCTGTCACACCAAGATCCTTTAGTGTTCTAATCTGAGAACAAAGTATGAACGCTTAAGGTTCTTTAAATGCATTTTACTGGCCCGGTCGTCATCACTGCATCATGAAGGCCAATGGTGAAAAGTACATTTGATTAATGTTCGTTTATAACTTTTTTGAAATCAATCGAACAATCGTGGTCATGCGCTTGTGGAAAGAATCACTCAAACCTTTTGGCAAATATAGAATTTAGTGGAGATTTTGGATCTATTTTCATAACAACCACGTGTTATGACCCGTCCTTGGTTAGCGGCTTTCTCAATCATCAAGACAAGGAGAATACAACTTAGACAATACAAGTATATTAGTCACCAAAAGTCAACAACAGCAAAAACAACGGAACAACAAAGTTATCTACATTATGGATTTATCGGATCACTGGTTCCATTTGAAACTGTCATTCTTGCGGCAATGGCAGTAACAATCGATACAGCTGTTTGTGTTGAACGTTCTATGGCTTAAAGGAGGATATCTTTGGGTATTCAGCAAATCACAAGGCGTCCTCAAGGTTGCGCTGTATGATGCAATCATGTGGACAATTTCAAAAACATGAGTGTGTCACGAACACTAGTAGGAATAAGCATCGTGTTCACGAGAGTTTTGCAAACTTAGCATAACCGGTGGCCTCATAAACCGGTGAACCACATCAACTACCGTCAGCATCCACTTGATTTGGAACTGAGTGATAGCGCAACTAACTACTGCCGAATTCGCGTGGTATTATCAAGTTTTGAACTTTGATTGAGTATATCAATCAGTTTCATTCATCATTATCATCATCATCATCATCAACAACAACAAAAACAAAAACAAAAAACAAAACAAATAATAACACAAGTTACATGGAGTTCGGTGCAAAAAAATTAATCTTCGCCCCCTGATAATATCAGTCATTCATACAGGTGATTGTAGTCCAAACTTCAGAAGTCAAACAATGATCTTGAATTATCAAGTGATTTAAGTAAATGATGAATTTTTCCAAACGATTTTGTTAATTTATGGTCCTTACTAAACATAAATCCATCCATCGCAATTTATCGCTATACTGTTGTTTGAACACTGCTTCTGAACAAAACCAAAATCCCTTAACCGACATTCATCCGTTACAAAAAGTGATTTGCGTTGAAAGCAGCATGTGAAAATTTATATATAGTTGCCGTGAATACGAGACCACTGGAGTCGGGCTGCTTTTCAGCTGCCTACATGTCAGCATTTGATTACTTTGTCGCCTAGTGCTTCCAGAGCTTGTTTATTTTTCTGTTCTGGAAATGAACTATGAGAATACATTTACAAGTGAATGTGGGCACTTTTTTTAAATAATCTCGGATTAGAGGCTTGATAACTATAAAAGATTAGTTCACAAACAGCAAGATATGTAAGATTGAGCATCATCAATTTGAGCTGAGAGGGGGATGGAGAATCTTTTTTTGGATAGTTTTCATGCTATTGGTTAATCTTAACGGTAATTGGGTTATATTATTAAGCATTTTACGCCCAGCTACGCCATCAAGTTTACAAGGACAGCACGCGACGCTTTCCCTAAAACGTTTCGGTACTATACTGTCTTCATTTTTACAGAATACATGTTTGATGGATGAATCAAAACAGCAGAAAAACAATCAAAATTTCCATACGTATATCTGAAAATGATTTTCTATTAAACCGAGAAGGTAAGTGACACACGAGTTTCTTAGAATCATTTGAATTAACCACAGAATTTTTACTTCATTATCTGAGTGCAATTTGACGATAAAAGCCAAAAAAGGAGTACGGGTTACGAGACTGGCTGTGAGCTTCGGTCAACTTACAAAAACCCGTTACGAAACAACCAAGCCTAAATTGTGAGAAGATCAAATCCGCAGAAAGTTTTCGTCTTTCTTCAAAAAGATCAATGCTTCTGGCTCATTACCCAGTAGTCTCAAACACCGAACTAATAGTTCATTACCACTGAGTAAATGTCCACGTGGTTGTCCGCAGTACCTGAATTGACATTTTTCTCGTTTTCAATCGAAATGAAAAAAACTAAAAACATCTACGTTAGCATTTAGAATTTCGCAATTTATCATTATTCCCGTGCCTGTACAAAAAGTGCGTAATCTTGGAAATGGATTATACTTAGGAAATGTTTTTATTGCTTTCTGATAAACTCATCAGTACCATGCAGCTCGGAAACAGAGAGAGAGAGAGTAAGCGGACTTGAGCACGCACGATCTCAGTTACGTGAAATTACATTTTATGTCTAATTCAGACCTGTCTATTCAATTAATGCAGCTTGTGCATGAGAAGAATCAATGTATTCACACCCTCTTGCAGACAAACGCAGAACAACCGAGTTATATTGATCAGATACACGCGATATATAGAGAGACAAGGTAAACTGTTTCATAGATTGACAGTGGTAGTGTAGCTGGGTACTACTCACGTTTGGTGAGTAACATGTTCAGTAAGAGCATAAAGAGAAAGTTGGCGGATTACTCTTTATCGATGTCTTTCACTCAGTAAACAACCCTCTAGGATAATGAGTAGATGCACGAACGGCACTGCCTCTCCAATCGGTCTATTTGTGATGGGGTATTTCTGAAGCTGATGTGAACACTACTTGATTTAACACTCCATTTCGATGAACCATAAGTCAACTGCTCCCGTGAGTTCAGTTTTGAACAAACGAACAGGTTTTCAATCAAGTTTCCATAAAGACTTTTTACTTTTTTAAATTGGTAAGTTATTGTTTGGGGATACGTCCAGGGTTCAACCCGACTGATTCGTGTTTACTTTCTTGCTTGTCTCTTTTCCATGGATTGAATCTGTTCAAAATCACAAAAGTTGGCGATCTTCTCAACGCCCAGTGGTAAAACTTATCACTATCGAGTTTGTGTTGTTAGGCATGAAAATGTTTCTCAGTATCAAGCGTAGTGTTTGAAGGTTCACCACGGGAACAAGGTGAGATAAAGTGTGATGTGAACAGGCGAAAGTTACCGAATCGCGACAGCACTGCGTGATTTGGTTTCAGCCACCCAAATTAACAATAAATTGTACCTTAAAGAAAAAGTCGTTTATGGTGGGTAGCGGAGTTTGGTACTGAATCCAAATGCATTTGAGGCTGTTTCCAAAGCAAGCACCGAATTTCTCGTCCCGAAAACTTTCAACATGCGGCCATAAGATAAAGCGTGTATCCGTAAAGTAAACTCTAAGGAACATTTCCTTTATTCAGGCTTATTCGATGATGCAGGCATCTCATTATTACTGCTGGCTATTGGTCAAATACAAAGGCCAGTTATTAAAATGTAATGCTTGTAACAAAGCGTGCTTTTTGCAGTTTTTCTTGTGCCATTATAGTAAAACTCAACCTGATGTTTTTCCATTCTCTGTAGGAAGAGGCAAAATGAACGCGAATTGCACTTACGAACAGCTTCTAAAGCCGCTCGAATTCGGCTTCACGTGACGATTGGCCATTTGTAGTTAGTATTAAAACCCTCTTGTGTTAGAACTACCCTTTCAAGGTACATCTTGTTGTTTCAAATCTGGTAAATGTTTTGTCGTCAACGTTTTCTGTCCGAGTCCATGAAGAACGATGGTCAGGTTCGTTTTTGTTTCAACTTCTCAATGACTCAATGGACTCGGACGGCGAATGTTGGAGCGTGGGCTTTGAAATTATTAAATCTGAGATACATGATCAACCCTAAACACGAAATAATCTACAATCCTAATCAGTCGAAACGACAACGAAGCCGTAGTCGGTCATTGCACACAGTTCTGTTCAACTCGTGGCCTCATTCCAAAAGAGAATGAATCAGTCCTTCTTGGAATTATAGATGAATGCAGGAATGTCTCCAATAATTTAGTGAACTTCTTAATAGTGGCATGAATTGTTCATTTGGGAACATATAAACAGTCGTCAATTATATCCGTAAGTTTAAGAAATCTCTCATGTCATGGTTTAAATTGCATTGTTGCATTGTCTAGGAGAGAGAAACTTTTCAAATCGTTTTTCCAATCGCAAAAATTGATAATGATAATGATCCTGTTTTGCTTTAGTTACACACGTTGGATGGTATAGCAGTGGATGACGATCACAGTCGATTTCATGTTGTTGACGTTGCAATGATCAATTTCTTTATTGTATGTTCATTGAAATGTTTTCTGCTGAAGTGCACACAGTGGTTTCAGTCACACGAAAGTATGCAACTTTGAAGAGCGACATCCAAGTCCATTTTTCATCTGGTTGTTCGAACCAATCACAAACTTTAGGTGATCCATTATTCCTGATCTTTCGGAGTGTTTTAAATAAGGCATTAATGCAATTTCGACTAGGAATAGTTATTTTCCAACCTATATCTTTTGGGCGACCTTACACGTTAAAAGTGGTGGTATTCGGTGCTGCTCTGAAAAAGGAATGCAACTGAGGCCACAGAATCTCCTTTCTCCTGTCAAATTGCATACCGACCGTTCCATCGTCCTATGTCATTTGTTTCAAATGTTCAATGAGTCTTTTAATCAAACTTCTGAATTCGGAAAGATATTTTTTGGTCAAAACAATAAATCAGTTGACGTAATAACTTGAGATATTTCCGAAGTTTCAGTTAGTAGTCATTACTGATTAAATTATTTCAGCCAGGGGTGTCAGTTTCGAATCAGTCCAATCGATTTTGAGCCATGTGTATTAAGTACTTTTACCTTCATTTAAACAAGTTTCCGGTTCGTGGGCATTTGATTATTCCTTCACTTTTGGCGTGCACTATGTAGTGGTACTCGTGCGGTTTTTCCTGGGGTTGATCTTGGTCTTAAGGCCCTACCACAGCCACCCAGGCTTGATTGTAGGCAACCTCTTCGCCTTCGGGTTCAAAAGTACACTGAGGTGAGCCGCCTTTCCATTTTATTAGGATTATTTTACCGGTTCCAGCAACCAAACAGGAAGTCCCTGTTTGTCTGTGGGTTTCACTGATTGTACTGTTTTCCTCATCGATGTGTAATAACCTGCAATTTGTCTCGTGCTGTGAAGAACTTATCAAGGTGTTCGGCCTCACTTTCCTGTCTGCACACATTGATCAACTGACATGACTAGCTGTTATTTGTCCAAACGCAGACTGTGGATTCCCAAATTGAAAATCCATGAATGGAGGAAATTGAAAACCAGATTTAAGCGAATCCACACGTTTCCTAAATTGTCAATCCAGCCGAACACCTGGAAATACTCCATCGATTACCTCAACTTGAGAAGAGCAATACCCCTCCCAAATACAAACCGATACACTACCGTTGCTGCCTTGGGCAAGTGTTTCTAGCTTCTTCACGTTCGATCGATAGTACAAGGTTTGCTGGTTTATTCTAAAATACAAGGCTATTGAAAAAACCATAACCGATTGTATCAGTTATTAGCTGAACCAACTAATTACATCGGCTCACAAAAGATTGATCAAACTTTGCGGATTGTCTGAAAGAAGTGATATTTTCTGCAGCACCTAAAAACCATACAGAAAACGTCGGATAGATGTAATCGTCTTGCACTTGATTTACATCTTATCGCAACGATTCTCTAGATTTTCTAAATGTGGAAAACATAAACAAAAATAATCAGAGGAAGGAACTAGGCAACAAACGAGAGCCACTAATTGGGAATACGCCTATCCACACCACCGAAATTGAAAATTCATAAATGTGAGGTACCGGAGGTTTGATTTGATCGATCCTGTGTAAAAACTGGGGTACATTATCCGAATGTACACATCCTTGATGATCTTTATTGATAGCAAAACTTAATTATTTTGCACTCCTGGTATATTGGTTCGTGGAAGAGCTGCTCGTTCATGTGAGAAATAAGTCTATAGAATATTTGTTAAATAAATCAGCAATAACGTCTAAGTCAACGTTATTAGAGCTTTAACAGCTTAGAACTTAAACGAACCGAAAGTTATCTATCTGTAGAAAGCCAAATGGTGAATAAATGGTATTTGCGTAAACAGCTATTCATAGTCCCATTTCATGTGGAGTAGCACCGGACAAAATTGACTATCGTAAAAGAACAATTAATATTTCACGGAGAGGCAGAAGAAAATTATCCATTGGGGTTACTATAGATTGATATCAATGTGCATTGTGACTCTGTTTTCACAAGCCCAACATTGTGAGCAAAATATTTGAACCTTTAATCTTGCGCATGGGAGTTTACTCGTCAGCCAGTGGTTGCCGTTACCGGCGTGCTCTACGTCTCCATTTTGCCAGCACCAGCAACAACCGTGTGGGTGGTGGGTGGCATTGATGTCGTTCAGCTGAAGCATTTTCAATTTAATATACCTCTCCAATTTAGTTCCCGAATATTGTCTTCAGTTGCCAGAAAAGAATGCTGGCTTTCTGTGTTTATGGTATTCACCAATTTAGTTGTCCATCACAAACATTCAAGACAACCTAACGATCCAAAAGCTATTGTCCAGTAATCACTGAAAAAACGCTGCAAGTATTAAACCGATTTACATCAGTTGATATACATACATATACATATTCATAAACTCACAGTATATCGCTAGCAAATGAATGCCAGCAAAAAAAACAGCAAAACCATAAGCACGCGTTTACAGAGGCCGATACATCTATTCAAAAACTAATCTGCTGTGCACAAATCGATTGTTTTCATCTAGAAAACAATATTGATTTTCATCAGTTGTGCATATATCTTACATGGTTGCGTGAGACTGTGAATAATCCATTTTACACGAGCTCCCTTTTCACCAATGCAAAAAGGGAAGTGTAAAGTTAACACTGATAACTAAATTATATTCATATTGAAAATTCTGAAGTGAAATGGTTCACTTGATATGCTTCATTGTCCTCCGAGAGACTCTAGATTTCATAATGCAATCTGCGCTGAAGTTTATATGTGGACCTGTAACCTCAGGAGTCAGTAAGGTATATCTATTTACATCTTTGTGTTCACAAAGGCGCGATCGTCATCCATTAATTTCCAGGGTAATCATAATAAATATTGATTCATATTTGGTCTATCAAATCATCTGTATAGTTACACTGTGAACTCTTAAAGCATTATCACACCGGCAGCTAAGTTTGATGAAAAAAACGTAGCAGCCCCGGTGGGTCAATTTTTTACAAACAGTTGGGTTTTCCGGAGCAAAAACAATATTAGTGGGCAATTAACCCAAAAAATCAATCACTCCGGTGGCAACTTTGACGCAATTTCTAGGGTTATATGAAAACAGTATTTATCAACACGTATACATGTTATGTAATAGGCACAATACGAAGTGAATGTTAATCGATTGCTTGATTTTTCTCTGTGGCCCCTTATTGCTTTAAACATCCCTATCATTGTCAGATCTGCCAATTTCGTGTTGATCATATAGTTTTCCAATCTGACTTTGACATGCGGGGTTGAGTTAGATTTCAGTCCACTCATTTCTCAGTTGATCACGGAAAATATATTTTCAACCGCATCAGGATCCAGGCCGTCAGTAGAAGATTGAATAAGAATTATTCTTGAAGTTATCTACGGCCTTGTAGGCATAATAAGCAATGTGTATAAGGAGCACGTGCTAGACACGATATGGTCTATTTTTCTACAAAATAACTAGATTGATAGGAAATTAAATTTACGGGAAAAATCGATCCTGTTCACTGTTCACAATATATTTATTTCCGATCGCGGTGAGGGAACGGTATCAGCACCAGCAAAACATTTATCCCACTGTATATATATAAATATATATATATATATATATATATAAATGTAACTGGACAATTGATGAATTTATCGAAAAATAGCTTGTTTCGTCTATCGGGTTTTATTTTCAATGTCACAATGAATGTTTTCCATATTTAACCCACTGACAAACAAATTGCAGTGGCCCTCATTCCTGTTTATCTAGTTCACACTTCATTACCTGCATTCATTCCAACGTTTATCCGGAAAATCATCGCAAGCAATACTAAATTTGTAATAAGCTGATGAGAGACCTATTACGCATACCTCTGCAGATTTGTTCTCTCCTGTATATACGAATAATTTTTGTAGATAATCATTCTGTTGCACGAAAACAGGCTATCAGTGCAGCATGAGAAAAGCTTATTTTTTGTCGTGATCTGTGCTCACAAGAGTGAGCTACGTTTAACGTTTTAAAAGGAACGCTGAAATCCATTCTGAGTTTAAACGTTAGGCTGTTGTGTGCTAGAGGGAATATGGAAAGTAGGGAAGTGTTTCACAGTTTTGGCGTTTTTGTGAAAAATAAATTGTTCCATTTTTGAATTGCAACTCCGGAGAATAGTCAAGTCGAGTCAAAAAAAGCTTTATGTACCCAGAGGTTGAATTTTCAGCAGTTTACGATGTTTACAGTGGATAGATAAAACAAATGCAAACAAAAAGGGCAATATAAGAAATTCTACACTTTAGTAAATTAGAGAAAAATTGATGCAAGAGTTTTTCTCTGAGGTGGGTGAGAATATTCTGACAATTTAATAGTAACTGAGCTAGATATGGAATTACACTGTTTCGATATGTTGAAGTCCGCGCGGGAGGGACTTGATATTATGTAGAGCGAGTTTAGGGATTTGACAGGGCTTTCGAGATTTCTTGGTGCAGACAGTGCCCTTGATCACGTGCTTTCCTGTCAATGAATGTATCACAATCGTGAAGATGCTTGGAAATAAAGAAATCAACTAAAACACTTCTGTCAACTCCACTATAGCGGGACAAAAGTTTAAGGGAGCTGGGAAATAAACTGAAGTCTTTTTCTTTAAGTTCCGGGATAAAAATCGGGGAGCAGTATAGCCACTGATGGAGGATGTACGCAATCACAAATTTAGGAGTAAGATTATGTGGTGCGGTCAGTTTCCTGAGCCTGTAAGCATAGAAAGACAGTTTTCGAACTTTTGTGAAAACAATGATGATGTGCACAGACCAGGACAGATTATTAATAAGGGTACTTAACAGATACAGATTTGGAAATTCTTTGATTGTTAACTCTAAGATCAGGGAGATTATTAACTAATGAAACATAACGGGGATCGGTTTTAAGACCAAATGGAACTTCAGTGCACTTGCTGATGTTAAGTACAACCGATCGGGTCACAAACCAATCGTGAAGTTCATTAAGACTGTCCTAGAGAGGTCGAAAACTGTCTGAATTAGGGGCTGGGCAACCAATCACAATATCACCAGCATACTTAAAAGCAATAAAGTTACTGGNACCGGCCTCAATGTTAATAGAAGAAGACTGTACACCATTGAGTGAAGTAAACTGAGTCCTAAGGGAGAAGTAGTCTATTAGTGCATTCAAGACTTCAGGAGTTGGACCACACTCAGAAAGACATTCAGTAAGTAGTCATTGGTCCAGAGAACCAAAAGCGTTTGTATGATCAAGAAAAGTTAAACGAGTGGTACCAGCACCATTGTCTAAGACGGAAGCAACAAAATGAACAACTTGAGCAACGGTGTCAAGTGTGGATAAGTGGGGTTTATAAGCAAATTGTAAAGGGTAATGGGAGTTACAATGGGGTATCATGCGGTGCAGCAAAACATTCTCAAAAGCCTTCAACAACACAGATGTGCGGGCAATAGGACGGTACTTTTACGATTCTTTCTTTGGGATTGGTCTGATTCGGGCTGACCACCAACAATCGGAGATCGTTCCGGATGAAAAACAAGTACTGAACAATTCGGCAATGGGTGTCGCAAGCTGGTCGGCGCAGGCTTTCACCAAATGAGGTGTTAATCCATCGGAACTATGAGCTTTATTGGCGTTGAGTCTCCTCAAAACTTGAAGAACCTCGGGCGGAGAAACGGGGTTTATTGCCTCATGGGTAGGAAAAGGAGGTGGGAGGTAGCTAGAGGCAGGTATAAAAGCAAACTGAAGTTTAAGTACCTCAACGTTAGGACAGGGGCTGATGGGTGAGCCACAGAGTTTCCGCAAGGTAGTCCACATACCACGACAGTTTTTATTGCCCAAAACAGTCTTGATGTACATTCCGTTCAGGCTTTTTACTTCTGCTCTAATCAGAACAGAGAGCTCTTTGACAGTTATGCCTGCCGGCCATATATGCTGTCTCTTTAGCAAGACGAAGTCGCTTACGAAGGAGTGAGGAAAACCTATCAGTTCAAATATAAGTAGTTTCAACAGGGCAGCACTGGTCGTAGAAGAAATTCGGATAATCGGTAAGATGTTCTCAAGAAGAAGACAGCTGATTATGGAAGAACACAGAAAATCCAGTAGAAGAAGCTAAGTCCCGCAGTCGGGACACGTTCTCAGGAGAACAATTTCTTTTCCATAGCGTACGAGAGGAGGGTCGTGTATGAAGGCAGTGGTTAGTTTTAGAGTATATTTTGGGGTAATGAATAATGGTACAGTGGTCAGAAGTGCTAATTGGAGCTCGTTTAAAAACGTGAAACATATTGGGACTATTTGCATAAATGCCATCAAGAAAGGCATTGGTACGGGTTGGAAAATTGACAAGGTTCTCTAAGCCAAGATTGGTTAGAAAGGAGGTGTCAAAGCGATTGAAGTCACCAGCGATAATACACAAGGACTGGTCAATGCAAGTGGTGAATTGTGTTACTACAGTATCAAAAAATGGTCTTAAGTCGGAGGTGAGTGCATCAGAGGCAATATAAATATTCACAAAGTAAATGAAGCGAAATCCCCCGAGAAAGCGGGGCTTGCAGTAAACAAAATTACAATTACTTTTACCGGCTGAGTAGGAAAAAATCAAAGGAGAGTTCTTACACCAACTTCGATTCACCAAAGTCACCACTCCGCCACCTCTGTTGTGAAATTCCACAATCCGATCACTCCTGAAAATATCAAAGCCGTCCAATCCGACAATATCATCCTCAATATCTGGGTTTAACCAGCCTTCCTGGAGTAAAATGACTCCCACACTTTTGCATTGTTTCTGTTGCACCAAATTCTGGACGTCATCGGTTTTTCCCACAAGTGAGCGAATGCTTCCCGAACAAATGGAAGGAATGGTCATCCTGTTGATAGAACTTCGCCGGAGCGCAACCTGCCAGCTTTTTATGATGACCTTGACGTTTATTTCTCAACCGTTTGTAACGATTCCTTACGGAATGAGGAAACGCTGAAATTCCGACGTCCTTCGCGAAAACAGCGGGAGTTCATAAAGTAGGAGTTGTAGGTCAGCATTTGACCTTAAAAATTGGTCAATTGATGTAAATGTGCCCGGTCAATAGTATCCACTGCAAAAAACGTAAATAGTTGTTCATTTCGAACGGCATGACCGAACTTCAAAGCCCCCGCTTCGGTAGTCACGTACGTACGGGATTAAGGGGAGAACAAATGGTATGGTGACAGGACAGTCCAAATCAGTTAAGCAATATTAAAGTGGTGACCGTAGTTTACTGACAACGAAACGATTGCTGGACAGTGTAGAGGAGAAAGCTGATCATGCGCAGAATTCATGGAGCAAGCGAATAATTACAAGTTAATCGTCTGAAAAAATATCACGATACTCCCAGTAAGTTGTGTAAATCTTTCGGGACGGAAAGTGTTAAACGTAAATGTGAGAGAGATCGGAACATTTGTGTTAAAGGTTAGTTTACCGACAGTGAAAATGTTATGATCGCCACATTTTAGAGACCGAAATCTAGAGAATGCACTAGCATTTATTTTTCTGTTAACGATTTTCCACACGTAGGAATAAGCCACACACACTGGCGGTTTATTTTTCATTATCCCAGTGGTTTAGATTTGCTGTGATCAGAAATTCGTCTCACATGTCACACGTTTGTGCTCCTGACGCAAACCTCAGACATGATCTTGAGCACGTTCAACGCGACATGTACGCGTGCGGGTGCGTGTGCGTGTGCAAGGTGAACCGTTTGCGTTTCGCTTCCGTCACCACGTAACAGGCAAAAATGGCACCTAGTTCGCAAGTATTATTGTCTATAGAATCACTGAACGATAGTGGCGAATAGTGTAAGTGATTTTGCACTGGAGCAGCGTGTCCCGAAACCTGAGCCCAACCGGAACCACTGTGTGTTGTATATGACGAGAGTAACATGTATCACCACGTGAATTGTAACTGTTGCGAAAATGCACGTGATAGTGGTGCGCATTGTCGAACATGTGTCTAAGATTGATCGATCCTAGCGATGGATTATGTCTGAACCAAACGAATATCTCATCAACAAAAGTTTGCATGGTTGAATCCGCGTTGGCGCACCAGTACGTACTGTTATGTATGTGTGTGTGTGTGTGTGTGAAAGGATACAGAGATAAAGGTCGAAAAGGTGCACATGAATCGCACGAGAGAAGTGAGAGAAATCAAAGATGCCCGTAACCATGTGATCGCACACGTGGGGCTATGTACCGTCGAAACAGTGAACACTAGGTGGGTTGTGATTTAACACATACATCACCGGGAAGCTTGTTAAAAGTACCGGATCATCAAAGTATGTGTGACATAAAATCAGCAAGGTGTACATTCAGAAGGAAAAGTATCACGTGTGACTAGGTCACATAACCATCACCGTGGGCATCATTTGCACAAAAGTACTTTAGCGGTATACAACCAAATTACGCACGTGGTTTTCAAACTAAAATGATTTCACTGGGGCATAGGACATTTTATCAAAAACCGAACTCTTGGTAGAAACTCAACAAAATTAGTTAATTGTGTCAGGCGAGTAGTTAATGGCAAAAAATACAAACTGATTTTGAAACGAATAACTCCATTTGCTTCCACGAATTCCATGTGATGCTGTAGCACATCTGATAGAACATATACTGTCGAAAAGTTTGGCTGGCGTGCTCTAATGGGTTTGAATCCCTCCGACCAAAGCTAGCGACAATGTCACATACTGAAATCGCCCATCCAATTTCCAAAGCAGTGATAGATGTTTTTTGCGACAAATGAGCGGTGATTCAGGTTGAATAGGTCAACAAATAAGATTCACATTTATCATCCTTTCTGGGAGCCAATTGTTAGTAAATGGTAGGACTAACGGTAATCGACCATCGGGAGCTAGTAAAAAAAATCTGTCCAGTACGGCCGGAACAGCCCCCGGGTTAGGACTTTCACCACACAGAGTAGGTATTTGGTTTTCCTGCATCAGTCTTACCCCATTAGTATAGCTTGACGATAACTGTCAGTAAACCTGTTTACGTGTTTCAAGGTTGATTGCACGAAAGCCATGATTTCAACACATCGTTATTTTCAGTCAAAACAACAGTTTTGGTACAAACTAAATCAAAATGAATTGAGATCCATTGCCTTAGTATTCACTTTAAATAAATTGTTCAGTTCTCTTTCTACTAGAAATCCCTTTGTGAACAAAAGCACAGGGTGAAATCCCGCTGTTACAAATGACTGCCACTCGCTCATATCCATCCGTCACCTAAATCGTGGAATTTAAATTGGCGAGCCTCACCACACTGTACTAAATTGAACAGGATGTCCATCTGGACGCCAGCAAATCTGCTCAACCCCGTAGTTTGGTGGCGGTGGTGGGGGTCGAATCTCGGTCCCCAGGACTTAACCAGCTCCAATGGAAGCGATGTGATTCATTTGAACGCCGCCTCTCGCAAAGGATGACCCCAATCAAATGTAGATTGAAACGGTTTATGTGATACTACTGATATAATGAAGCGAATAAATAGAAAGACCCATGTTTACCAACAATGAATCACTTTCATTTCTTTACGAATAGATATCCCATCTTTTCTAAGCTCTGCTGCTGGAACCCTTGAATGAGCAAGGATATTTCTGATACAAAATTAGTAAATGGATATCTGTAGCGTATAAACTCAAGGGTTACTAATTATCGCCACCTCAATGTCAGTGAAAAACATTGAAAGATTAATTTCATCCTGGTTGAGCCATTAAATAAAATGTGTACGATAATAAATCGGTTTCATCCCTTAAATCAAAGCTATCGATCAAATTACTCACTGACTTCCCCGTGGGATTACGCTCATTAGTTTTACTTCCGATCTGCCTTCTCAGATAAGCTCACAAAATCGGAAACATCTTACGTTCAAGTTGTTGAGGTTAACTGGGGTTATTGCGTTTTCCGCTAAAAACCATTTCTCAGTCAGGGGAACGCCGGGATAATGGTAAGAAAATGAAATGATTCATATGGTCAGGTGGGTATCAAAGAAAGCTCAAATTTATTTTTCCCCAAAAATTTGGGAATCACACAAATACCACAGCATTTTCTGTATTGCTTGTTATCTGTGATTTTGGAAGATGTTTATCGGTCAATAATGGCGGAGAACTTTAGCAACTGGCACTTTTTTCGCGAAATGGTTCTCAACATAACCACCTTTCTACAAGGATGCCATCAGTAGTATTGTATCTCTCTCTACCTTAGAATGTGTTAATCTCTCACAAATACTATTCCGCATTATTCTAATCTCTCTAGTCGCTCAGGGTCTTAGAAACGAATCGGTAGGTTCTGTTTGTCCACTGAAATACAAGGCAACAGGAATAAGGCTGAACGAAAATCTCGCTCCATCACTGAATTGTTCCCTAGTTCCGTCCTGTTCATTCTCGGTGCCGACTGAGTGACTTCCATCACGTTCGTGACCGGGGATTGGGCATGCAATATGTCATGAGCATGTTGCGAACTCATAGTAAGACTAAAAAAGTGATTTGTTCAGACAATGATTGGCAGTCCGGAAAGTGGAAAGATTTTAGGGAGTGGGTCCTCCTTTGCAACTGTGCCTATTATTTGATTTCACATGAATGGGTAGATGGATAGATTCATTCACTGAGCAAAAATGTCAATTATTACCACACTTATTATATGAGTTCTTTGTAACCTAAACCCATTTTTTACGCTACCGGTACATGCCTAGGTTCCTATTTAATAATTTATAAAGTGAAAACGTTTTACTTTGTGTGTAAATAATGGACAGAGAATATATCAACTCTATGTGTCTCATATAAACCGTAGCAATCCTCTATAAATTTGTTTGAGACCAGTGATGCAGGCACGAATGTAAGAATCTAATGAGTATTTGTTCTTGATAAAAGCGTCTTTTAGAAAACACTACTTTGCAGCAATATCATGGAATTGTTTGTTTTAATCAAAGCTTCCATATTTAAAATAACTCTCAGTTTTACATTGCAAACAGATCAATAACACACTCTCCATTTTACTTCATCAACTCACTCATCCAGTTTTATAGCGAAACTTCATCAAATGTGTCATCTCTATGACAGCAATGCGGTTAATTTGTTAGTAGGACTCAGCTGTAATCTATGCTAGACTTCTAGATCTTACCTAGATGTTTTCTGTCATTAATAGAACTCAGTTTTCTTCTCTCAATGGATGTATATCCAGTTCTCTGTCTACTCAAATTGGTTTTGAGGATGTCTCCAGGGAGTAAATCTTTCTCCTTTTTTGTCTTTGTTTTACACTCGTGTCTAACTAACGATGTCTGTTGAACTATGCCGATGATATAGGGATTTGAACTGCATGTGCTGTTAATATCCAGTTCTCCGAGTTGAGTTATCTAGCTATCAATATTTCTCCAAAGATTGTTTCACTGTTCATGTAAAATGAAAATAATTGGTCGTCTCTATGAGCTGACTAAAAGACAATACAGAAACTTCGGTCGGTAGAGCGAGTCAAATTCATCCGTCTCCAAGCCTACCGAACATATCACCAATACATGTTTTCCATCGCTTCCAAGTTGCTGATAATTTACCTAAATTACAAAAGGAAAATTAGTCGCGTATATAGCAAATGAAGCCAGGAAGCATTGGACAGCTGTTTTGACCTGGTTGGATCTTGTAAGCAGTGCGAATCCATCGACCCAACTGGGGATCAAACAGCTGCAAAGTGCTTCCTATATAGTCAGTTGACGCTTCATTTGCTGTATGCACGACGAATTCCCTTTGAATTCGAATCAAATCCTCCATTGCTCACTTTAAATACCGTGGGGGGTTTTATGGTGTTTAACAAACAGTGTTCGTCATTTTGCGAAAGGCTATAACAGATGTTTCACGTTCCATTGATCACCCTGACTTACTTCGGTCATTCTCATTGTTGTCAAAAATGTTTCCATCATGTGACAAGACAACGTTCGGATTTAAATGAACCACTCATTGCTCGTTTGTTTCACTGAATGATTGCCTACTTCACCGAACAGAGATGAATCCACTGTATTCCATGGCGACTGGGTACCAAAGCCAAGTTCTATCTCAACTTGAGAGGTAACTTTTCAACCCTCTGCCATTGCCCGTTGAATTTGAAGATTCCTCGTCCTCACTATTTTGCTGATAAAAATGAACTACAGTAGTTATTGTCAACTTATTTTTGTGCTCAAAGCCCATCTGGATTGTTTTACGTAGTACGTATTGTCTTTCTGTTGGACGTAAAACTGACTAAATGTTTCAGATGACTGGCGTTGCTGCTGGGTTGTATCAAACATTTGTCCACTTATCTTTGTCGGTGATCTCTCACACACAGTGTCATTGCTATTTGNATTTGACCAACACGTTCTCTTTCTGATTGCATACCACCCACAACCACCTGTTGAAGAGCAGAACTCCCGCTGTCCATTCTGATTTTCGCATCTCGATTATGCACTAAAACTCTCTTGGATGGACCCAGTTCGCATCAGAGGTTTACTTTTAAATACGATTCCCTCAAGGTAAGCAATATATTTCACTGCCTTGAAAGATAAGGATACCGAATTCACATGTAAATCGACATGGTCAAATGGTGTTTTTATGAGTTGAAACAATAGCACAAAGGTTGGCTTATCTTTGCAGGCAAGCGAGATTGTTGAATCCTGAAGCGAGTTCACAGATATCTGTCCTATTGGCCAATGGCCTGATGATGTTGATGATGATGATGACGATAATAATAATAATCATCATAATAATGGCAACGCAGACAACTAATCGAATATCAGTCTCTATCCGAAGCTTGCTGGCAAGAGATTATCAAATAGCACTGATCGGTGGTCTATGTCGCACAAAGCATGCGAAAATTCAGACCACTCATTTCTCTTCAGGGTTTCATTTACTCACCATAAAATTAATTTTAACATGTCCTCGCTTCTATTACGAGCCATGGCTTCTTTCAGGATTTGTGCCCGACTGACCAAGCCGAACATTGTCTAGCTAATGCCGAGGGCAGCAGCACACAACGTGAACACGTGTGCACGTTCTGTCTGGTGACAGATAGAAAGCAGAATGCGGTTGTCAAGATGACGGTACACGCTAGTGTGGAATCTTACATTCCAGAAATGTGTTGCACGTCAGTTTCCACTCGTTAAAGTTATCGACTGCATATGTAGGCATACGTACACATCTACACACAGTCAAATGACCAAGGCAGGGCCTGCAATTCGCCTTAGGGGAACGAGCCTTTAGCCAAATTCTTGACCGAATGCACGCTAATGACTAGCATAGAGACCATCCAGGCCACCGGGAAGAACAGTAACAACAGAAAGCTGCCGTGCTATTCACAAAATATACCCATTCCGGACAGGAATTTGCAGGTCTATCGTGGAAAGTCTTTCCAGAAATTCTTAAATCCACCTGTTGATTGATAAAGTTTGCGCATGCTAGCAAAGATAAACCCAAATACAGAAATATTTCACGCCATGCATCGGAATTCCCAAGTAAACAGATTATATTAAGCTAAGTTGTACAGAACAAAGCCTTAATGCAGTCAAACACACGAAAATGGAAAATAAGTCTTCATTTGGGTGGATGACAGAAAGAAGGCAAGCAATGATCCCCGTCACACGAGCCATCAGAGACTCACGAATCTGGGATAGAGCTTTGAATTATCAGAGTTTTGATCATGCAATCTGTCACTCCATCCAGATCCGAATATTGGCCAAATCCGACAACTAAAATTGATTTAGAATAAGCATGCAGTTGTACTAGTTACTCGAGGCTATTTCTTTAGTTAATGACAGTATGATTATCGAATACCCGAAACTTATTCTAAAATTCATTATAATACTGCTTCTTCCGTCAAATCAATTCTGACTTACCCCTTCTATTTTGTGGCTAACGAAGAATTCGAAACTTCTGTGATTCCTTGTCCGTTACGCTTTCCTAGCTTCAATCTACTGACCAATCGATAACTCACAGTGTATCTCCCACGATGACTTTTTTGTGAATGTGGTTGAAATGTGTCCCATAGATTCGTTCTGAATGCTCACCTCGCTCCAAGGATATATAGCAACAAAAAATAGAAAGTGATGGAGTAAACAGATGATAGATGGATTTTTTGTTCACATCGATCGTGTAAGTGTTTGAAAACGGAATTGAAGACTCTGTGTATTACAGAACAGTCTAGCCACAAGCACGAGAATGGAATCATCCCGTAGATCTTATCTCGCATCAGAGTGAGTTCCTTCTCTCGCCCACACACCCATTTTTCACCATTTGTTTTAAGCGTGTGCATAAGTGAAGCGAATAAGTGAGCACAGTTATAAGCGGACCGTGATTTGCGCACATTTTTCTGGTCCCCCGTCACGAGTCGTGTGTGAGTAATACAATCAATGGCAGGGGCTTCATGTTGTGTTCGTGTGTGTGAACGAGCGCGAAGTTTTCATCATTTTCTAATGTCATAAGGAATGTTGGCCATACGCTGACAAACCCGATCAGTTTATCATTCTTCGAATGTTGTCGCAATTAGTACTCACGGAGAAGTTGCCTACTGTTCAGTGGTATTCATCAATCTGCAAAATGTAAACGTCCGTGGAGTGAGAAGCGAAGATGCGCTTTATTTTATCACCACGTACCTTTACAGCACAGGCTCAATCTTTCAGGAACATATTGATCGAAAGTGCTCGAGGATAACAGTTCAATCAACTAAGCCTTCGAAAGGCTTGGAGCAAACTGAACAAACCTGCTGTATTCACACTTGGGTGCTTAACCTTTAGGCAGAAGATTCCCAATTACAATGGTTTGATCATCAAAGAATTATTTAAATCTATTTCTACAAACAACAACAACAATCACTTTATGAGTTGGATAATAGCCTTATGTATCAAAATAATCTGTATGTAACCAACTGCTTACAATTGTGAACGATCAATGCTAGGGTCCCCGATTTGCCTAAGCTATTAAAAGGAAAACCCTGTAAACAAATTAACTTCTCTTCAAAGATCAAAGATTTATTATGGTAATAATTTACAAGCTCATGCTTTTCTCGTCCCATTGGTTCGTGTGATGGTCAAAAAACAGTGATAAATACAATTCCTTGTGTAAAGTGTCACATGATACTGGATTGTTACACTGCTACACGCAGCTTCACTTATGTTGGGATGCAAGGTGTGCTAATGTTTCATCGAGCCTCAGTTTGAACGAATAATGCTTGGAGCACAGAAGAAATGGGGTGGGAGAGAGTTCCAGATCGAACACACCCTGACTGAGAGTGATTGACGCCGGCATTCCAAGCGGCATTTTGAGAACATTAGTTTGGATGTATGTCCTCTAAAATGAATGCTTGTTGAAACGGGCGACACGGATGGCTTGGGTTTTGCATTATTTGATCTACCATAGTCGTATTTCCATTGACGCACCGGTAGTGATTAGAACACAACCTCAACGACTTCAATCTCTCTGCATATGAATAACGATTCAAACCCCAGACCATTTTTGTGGCCATCCTTTGTGGACGCTCCAGCATTTTGCAATCACGTTGTAGCCATGTGTTCCATGCCTGTATGGCGTACTCAGAGAGTGGGCGAATATATGCTGATGGTAGACGGCGGAAAAGAGCTGACTCAAACCGGCCAAAGACCAGCTTAAGCAAACCGACATTCTTTACAGCTGAGTTTGACACCTCGAATTTGTACTTGCATTGAGTGATCCGATGCTTTAGTATGGTGCTCTCAATATTAGTGTGTTTGGAGCCCGGGATTGATTAACAGTCTCACACGTAGTTCCGATGGCCCTCTGCTCTTTCTTTCTCGCCATAACTGCAAGACGGTGTTGTCCATGTCTGGAGTGCCAAGGGTAACTTTCATTATCCTCGGACCGTTTCCATGGTAATTTGGAGAGCAGGGAAGACGACTGATTGAGGTTGTCAGAAGACCCGTACACCCAAGTAAATTTAGGATGAATCGCCATTCTCGTCGGTCGTTCTGATGGATTTTAGATTCATATGGATCGAACTGTGGAACACCATGGATGAGGACGACCCTCTTGTTTTCCTCCACCCTTGCTGTCATTGGATCGGACTGATGCTGCATTCGTTCCGTCCATGGCCTATAAGAGAAGACTCTGGCTCTGCAGGAACGATTTCTGAGGAGGTAACCAGAAAGAAGAACGTCCTCCAAGTCTTTTTCATCTTTCAGGGTCACCCGGAGTAGTCTGGGTTCCCCGACATGTGGCGACCTCGGTTGGACCATAAGCCTTGTGAGGCCCACAGGTAGAACATTAATGCCCATCGGTGTGCGCAAACCCTTTTCATTGTCCCTCGAAAACCTGCTGCTGATCGAAACTGGTTTTCTGACAACCGTATGTGTTTATTGATTGATATCTATGGGGTAATAAATGAAATTATCGTTATTATGTCATCATTATTCTCTAGACCCAAATGATGTTATTTAACTGAAGAACATATCGAAAATGTTGAAGTGACTTTTACGATTGACAAAGACAGACAAATCAAGGTCTGAATGTTATGTCGAGGAATTTTCTGATTGAACAGTTCCCAGTTTCCTTCCTGGACATTCCGTTTTTAATTGCTATACTTTTGTTGTGTAGAGTTGGGTTATCGTAATTGAATTTTATGTGTGAGTCTGACCCAATTTGGAAATTCTCACCAATTCTCGTAAAAAATTCCCTCATATTATTATATCCATTATATTCCTTCCTATTTGGTCACTGGATGTGCTTGTGCAAAGTTCTAAGCATTATTGTCAAACGTTGACCGTTACCAGTAGAATATTTTCATATATACTGAAAAAATTATATCTGGCTTAGGTGCGATACAAATCGCTGATGGTCGACAGACAGCACTGGACAGCTGATCCACCCTTGTCGTGACTCGTCAGAGGGTAACGTCAAAGAGTGACATATCTAATCAAATGCATACGAAGCGCACACACTGTCAACTGACTGGAAAACTAAGTGAAAATCACACGTGAAAGAAAGCTTCCAGCTTAATTTTAAAAATAGAAAAAGAAAATGCATAAAGTTAGCTTGGGTCTTCATCCCAAAGATTCATTTATTTTCCGTTCAGTAAAACTAAGAGGTGTATTGATTTTCAAGTACATGTGAAACGCAAGGGTATATCACACTTACTAAAGCTGAGTACTTGACCAATAACCCCTCCGTGGTGTAATAAGAATAGGCATAAAATGAAAGAGGGCTTTCAAATGATAATGAGCTGTAAATTTTACCTGTTAACGAAATCAATTCCAGCGTGTGCAGCACATCTGTAATCTTGGTTTATTGCAAAACAAAACAAAATATGGCAAACGATTGTCCAAAATACTCACCATTAAACAATCAGAGGAGACTGGGTTCCAGTCTCCTTTGCATTTCTGTAACAAGTAGATTGCATGAAACGAAACTTGACGACATGTCCGTCGTCAATTGTCATACAGTATCTCCTTGCAATTGTTTATTGAGAATCAGCTTAAATATTTGTTTTTCATCAATAAAATTGAAATGAATGCGTACACCGTTCAGTACCTAACAAATAGGGTAAAATTCATTTGTGATGTGAAATCACACAACAAACATCACGAAGAAAATTCTGCGGCTGGATTCAGTCAGTCGATCAGTCAACCATGCAGTCCATAAGTCAGACAACTTCAAAGACAAAAAAAAACAAGCAAACAGAGATAAAAGACCGGTGCGGAATCGGGAAAAGTAGTCTTGATCACCATATTTTAGTTTTGTTGCCTTCTTTGCGAATCTTTGATTCCGATCAGTTTTAGTTGATATAAGTCAAATAATGGTTGAAGTAGTTATTTCAGTACAGGACTTAACAGATAACATACTGTGTCTCATTTCGAAGATGCCGAGACAAAAGAAATGAGTGACTAATTCTGAAGACAAAATCTGAACAAAAATGAGTTGAAATTTCTCGTCAGCCCGGTGTGAGCTGATTAGTATAGTGGTCACACATGCCTGCCGTGTGATGGGTACGGTGTTCCAAATCCGGACAGGGGTAGTTTGGGGTGGTGTGGGGTGGATATAAACCACTGATGAGTTCTAAGGAGAACGAAGCTCAAGTCTAATGCTTTTCGAGAGTACTATTGATTCGACGAACTGAGGATTCTGCAAATAAACTTTTAAGGATAGTCTGTTAAAATCAATAAGATTTCATACCACACCACTGATCATAAGTAACTGTAAGTTAGATGCAAGGTGATGAATCAGTGTCCAACTCTCCACTATTCTGATTGCGGTCATTCTGCAGTACTGGTTTAATCCAAATTTCTAGACGATGGCTAATGCTTCCAATACTGGTAATCACACAGACTTTAATGCGCGTGGTGGTAACTACCTTGGGGCTAATAAGAAAATGATGTACCATGAAGATCCAATGTGTAATCTTCCACTGAAACATCTGGGCAGTTGCTTCACTTAGCCTGTGAAAGCCCTGCATATCCACCGGGATTATGACGCTTCACATTTTGACGTGTAGGGCTGTGATGTGGATTCTGCACCAGAACACGAAGCAGGGTGGATTGGATTGAGCAGTATTTCTTATATCAACACTCAGTTTCAGTTCAGTTTGAACATGTTTAAGCATGCATTTCGGTGAGACGCTACTGGCTGCTGTCTTTTGGCTGGCAATTTAACAATAGGAGAAAAACAAGATGGTTGAAAGTAGGATCGAAGAGAAAATTGATAAATTCAGTGGACTAATGATGTAGGGAAATTGAGAAGATGCACGAATGCCACTGTTTTCGACACCCTGCGATATCACCCGGTGTTTCTAACCATCGGTTAAGATCATCCCGAGATCTCCAACCAGGGAGCTTGACGGGAACTATGTGACCAAGTATCTTCTTTAGGGTTTTGATACCCGCATTCCAGGTCTTAGCTTGACCACCCTGGGCTGTATTCCACCCACTACCTGCCTCGGCAAAAACCGCGCCGTGGCAACCTATTTGGTGACATGCGTTACACATGCCCCAACCGACGTTATCTATGGAGATCGACCACTTGCTCCATTGGGCGACCTCGGTTGCCTGAAACTTTGCGCCTGACCTCAGCATTGCTCGTTCGGCTGCACCACCAGATTCGTGCAATACTGCGTAGATAGCTGTATTCAAACACCGACAGTTTATCTTGATCTTGTTTTCTCAATGGCCATTTTCTGCTCCATATAGCAGAACTGGCCGAACTGCTGCAGCATACACTCGACCCTTCACAGACACCTGGATGTCGCGACGGCACCACAGATGTCTCAAGTTGGCAAAAACCAACCGAGCCTTCTGTATGCGAGCTGATACTTCATCCGTGATGTGTCCATCGGGTGAGATGTAGCTCCCAAATAACAATACTTATACTTTTACTCCATTACTTCCCCAGTTAGAGTGAGGTTGGGCACTGGACCAACCCGGTCTTGTAGTAGCATTTTACACTTTGAAGGTGCAAAATGCATACCGAACATGACTACACTAGCACTCAAACTCTCCAGAAAAGCTTATACCTTCTTGGATCTTCAGTTAGTAGCACAATGTCATCTGCGTACTCTAGATTAGACAGCCAGCCACCTGGGAGTAAATCGATGTCACTATCCGCGTATGAAGATAGGACTGTTTCCGTAATCAAATCAAAAAAATCCCTAGATTGTCCTACAACTCACCAAACAGAAAATCTGACGGTGCATTTAAGATAGACAAAGACAGATCAGTTATTCGACAGTGCTGCTGATGTGGTTCATGTACAGCGAAATAAATTGCCAAGATTAAGATGTCATACGATTCAGTTCGTCACACTGCGCCATACTGGGTAGTCTTACCAGGAGTAAGAGAAGTGGTGAGTCAAGTTGTGGGAATAAAATCATCCACCAGTTATCCAAAAATCCGGGTCACCATTCAGACAGTACCATCGTTTTTATGTATTATCATCAAAATGGAGCACGAAACAACTATAATTGTTGCACAATATTAACTTAGACTGACTTATTCTGTGTGAAAGAAACGAAGGTGCTGCAGAAACACTCAGACACCTCGAATCATTCATAAAAAATGTTTTGGCAGAAAACCTTTTACTTTTTTCCCATTCGAGCTCACTAAACAATTGCGATCCATTAGGACTACTAGGAAATAACAGCATTGGACGGCTGTTGTTAGTTTACAGCTTATCTATCCATGATTTATAGGTTCAGATCCTTAACTTGACCGATTTCTAAGTGAATGCAAATGATGAACCCGTACCGTCCTAGTGTCACCATTTTCCCTAGTTCATATTATAACTGTTGTGTATTACTGTAAGCATTAATATATCTGTAATGCGCTCTTTCGCTCTAACGGAAAGCTTAAACTCCACCGATTTTTTTTTATACATTGCTCCATTGTTAGTTACACGGATACCGAGGATGCCGATATATGTACATTGCAGTGAAAGTCATTCACGCGTCGTACGACTTCTGCCAAAAAGCGATATTTAGGCAGAGAAAAGGCCGATGGAACCAGGTTGTGGCGACTGTTTGTCATGGCGTAAATCCAGATTGCCCTGAGTGTATCTCATTGTGTAAATTTGAAGTGTGACAGCTCAGCTGTCATGAATTGTGTGGCCTGGGTGCTTCCTTTTTCTTACATACTCTCGCTGCCATTGCGCGCTCACGTAGGTCGCACAAGGTGGTTGGTTTTATATATAGTACTGTGTGCTTGTCGCGTTGATGGATTCACACATCATGAGCAACAGAATGAGGTGGTTCCCCGTTCAGTCGTGAGTCGTAGATAATAAAAATCAGACCGAATATCCTTATGTTTGGATTCGTGAAACTACCGAGTAGGGATGGAGGGACTTACAACGCACAACAACGTTTTCACATACGTCATTCAACCCACCCTCTCCCAACTGACACTGGCACAAGGAAACATCTCATTACACGACAGCCACGTATCCGACTGTTAGAAGCAGAGAAATACTTCCCGTAAAAGAAAGAAAACAAGTTTCAGGAGTTTTTAAATCGTTCTACAGGTAGACGGGGCTTGCGATGGTGACGAGTTGGACGCATCTTTGTGAATGCGGTTATGTATG
>UZAN01040112.1:0-36069 GCA_900618425.1 Echinostoma caproni | reverse complement strand
GTGAACAGCTCAGCTTAGTTGCACACGGAAACCGGTAATCCCAATAAATTGATACAAGACAGTGTGTAAATAAATTAGTTTACTAAATGATTCTGGGTTTGCTGATTGTACAATGGTCCAAATTTCCGGACCCACTGACTGTTAGAGGGTGAACTGGTTCTATATGCATAACAAAGAAATAATAAACAGAATCAAGACATTTAACAACAATGATCCACCTAAGGTGTGTTTGGCTTTTCAAGTGGATGAATTTAAATAACTGACTGGCTCAATCTGTGTTGTACTGTACAGGCGACAAGTTAACAAATTCTCCTTTGAAAGATGAAAAATTACGCAACGGTGTAAATTTAGCCTAAAATTAAACTGGACTTCAGATATTATATGTTTGAACAGTACCTTAAAGCCTCTTCATCAAAGTGTTAAAATGTTCTCTAAGTTACAAATAAAAAGTTATTTATTTTATCAGAAAATCGATCTATTTTCATAATTGTAGAAAAATGAAGTCAAGACCATTCATGTGTACAATGTAACCGGAATCTTTTTGTTGCCTTTTTTTATCCGTGCCCACTGCAATCAAGAAAATCGTTCACACGGGTAAAAAGATAACGCATAGACCAAAGTCAAAGCTGCATGCAATCGTAATCCCGGAAATGGAGGGAGCGAGGGTGGAGCTAATACTTGTAATCAGGGAAGGACTAATCTAACTAGCAGTTCTCGATCTTCGAACAGTGTGAATTGGCGTTTATTCTGTACTGGGTTTAGTTTTCTCTCTGCATAAATGATGACTTGAACTGCAGTATGCGGGTGTATATATTCAAGGAACTGGTTGTGGCTAGATGATGCAAACCGATGTTCTGAACTTTTGCATTGCCGGGGAATTATTGCGTTAAACTGTCATGGTTTGTCCAAAACAACTCTCATTTTTTTAGGATGGAAAATCATTAGGGTTTGGTTGGAATTTTCTGGGGGCAGACCATATTATACCTAGTGCTCGGCCATGTTGAATAACTGTTCATTCCCAATTACGTAGTGGCATCCTGTGCATGCGTATTGGCGTGTCTTTTACGCACGTGCATTCATACTCGTCTGGGATAGAGCAATCTGAGTTGACCCGCATAATATGATAAATGTTATGAGGATTGGCTAAGTTGATGCATTCCTCCAATGTTCCGTGAAACGCTGAGCTTGGAAAACAAAATTATGCTTGGAGTCAAATCCAGATATAAAGGAAATCAGCCAAAATATCACTTATTTGGTACTCGAGTCACTCGAAGTCAATAACCATCAATCTATTCGATGTATTCTGTGGTGCACGTCAAGATCACTAGCAAAATAGTTTGAATAAAACCTATGAGGTAAGCATGAATTTCGACCCGGATATTCTTCATTTCCAGTGATAAATTATTGACCACAGTAAATGGCGTAACATCTAATCAGGAATTCTCAGTAATTACCATAAGATAGCGTGAAAGATTAAACTGAGATATGCTGGAATGGCAGACATCTAAGTTCATGAGTAACATATACGCAAAACAAAGTGATCGCGTTTTGTTCACATGAACATTTCCTTAAGGAAAATTAGTACAATACCTACGAACTCAGGGAAGGCTCGAGCATTCACTGTTCTCGTATTCAGTTTTTTTTGTATTCAATTAATAAAGACCATGTTAACACAGTTTTCAGCTGTAGGACAAAGCAAGATGCTTCTAAGCGATTGAAAACATTACCGGTAAATTATTACCCTGTATTTTGTCATATTCAAAGCTTATTCTCGCAGTTAACCATAAAAGTCCGCCGCTCCATCGTTGACTAGCTACAAGGAAGACAATATGGTGTGTAGCCACTTGTGTTAAGTCTCTGTCTTTCACGCGCACAGGAGCAGACCATCATATCTAAATGAAGTCAGTTCTTATGCGATGAAAATGTTTTGTGATAATCGACACAGAGCTCTGGACAGCTGTTTCATCCTGTTTGGGACTGATCAGCACTGCGCGTACATTTTGTGTCCCTGTCAGCACACGAACCGCAAACATTTGTGTCGGGACTGCATACCCTTACTCCTGAGCTACACGGAAGTCAGTGCTGTTCTACGGGTTTTAAAGGAATCGTTTCCTTACAGAAAACCAAAGTTAGGTAGCGACAAAAACAACGAATTGGTATTTTTGTACATATTTCGGGAACCAGAGGAGAGTCTGCAACTCAGAGTTTGGAAACTCCCGATTCAACAGGGAAATTTATACTTAAATGCAGGATCTTAGTGATTATTACCATGCTGAATGCATTCAAATATGTCTAAATAGTACCACAGAAAACATGATGGATACACAGTGTAGAGTGAGATCATTTTCATTGATTCACTATCATGCTCATGTAATACATAATGTACATATAGGGCAAATTGCAGATAGGGTTTTATGAAGGCAACGCGAGAGTAATTTGAATGTTCGAAATTTGGCTCACATTTGTTCTCCATTTCGAATATCGGTTTTATTGAGAAACCATTAATAGTTGTTAGGGTGCCTCGGCACAGGTCACTTGTACACCGTCCGGCCACTAGCGCTTAAGTTCTTGAAAAAAAAATACATTTGGGCACAAACAAGAAAGGGTTGTGAAGACGGCAGCTGACTACCTCTACTTTGGCTAGAAAATGAAACCGCACGTACCACATGCAAAATGAAATGAATATGATCTCCTCTTTCAACCTCCAAATTACTTTTCGGGGTTCCTTCAATAATTCCTCGTTGCATGTAGATTTTACAGGCATATTTATGGAACATTGAAAACTAGCGTGTCAGCTACTTCCGTACTTCCAATAGAACTTGGAAAAATTACTGTAATTTAAATGAGTAATACTCAAACGATGCCAAACAAGAGAATGCGTGAAGTATTGCAAAAGTCGCGTGATGAAATCTCATGTATTCCGAGTTACTGTGAGGACGATTTTATTGTATGTTAGTCCAGACACAATGAACAGGTTGAAACGGATGTCGGATATTATTGTAAGCCAATAGAAAAATCTGTGAATATGTGTTACCCCTCATTGATCTTCAATTTATGCCTTGATCGAAACGGGCGCTCTAATTCGCATTCAGTTATAGCGAATAGAAGAGCCGATGGAATAACTCAGATATCTTGACCGTTACATTGTATTGGGCTGTGGTTGGCCAATTGCTAACATGTACCCGAACACGTAGTCGTAGCTGTCCTTACCACGTTACCATTGGATACATACTATTTACTTTAATTTTGTATTTCCTGGAAGATCTAATTGTGCATTTACGTGTGCGTGTGTGAGGGGGGAGTTTGATCAAATACGGGGGACTATAGAGTATGCACCGAACATCAAACGATTTTGCCGCGAGCTGGATTCTAACTCACGGAAGAATTGGACCGTTATAACCAGGATAAATTATCAAAAGAAAACTCTGGAATATCATCCTGCTCTGATTCGTAGTAGTGAAAGTCTAGGGGTTCGTGCATTCAACCGGTTAAAGGTGAGCTAACGCTTCAATTCAAGCAGAGTTAAAAGGAAAAGGGGCACCTAGAATAGAGAAATATTTTCAAATTATTGTACAAAATAACGTCTAAATTTGTTTCCGACTTCGAATGCATGCGATCTCAAGATCGATGCGTTCAACACTGCAGTATACTTCTTGGAAAAAATATCAGTTGTGTTTAGTCTGATTAAAGGTGGTATTGCATCACAAATCAACATGATGAACTCCTCATACGACCGAAAGAAAATCGGATCATCTTTACCAACAATTTCAATTTTATTTATTTTAATTGTAAATATGTTCAACTGTAGCCAAACGCGCCCATGAACTGATTCAAAATCGTTAGTATAATCCATGTGATATGTAGCAATAGCTGCTATAAGCTCGCTATGCAATAAAAAGAAAAATATGCGACAGCGATGGCATTTGAAGTCATGATCTACCATACGGAAAACCCAACTTTAAGCTTATCTCATGAAATAGTACTCCTAGTACGCATATCGATAAGGACACTTGCAATACGTTCACTCGTGTTCAAATAATTAGATCTATCTCTGGCTGTAATGGATTCCTTATTTCGCATTGCTCGTTCCGTTTTTGATTCAACGTTGCCATCGCAATAGGATGAAAACACGGAGTGTTTATTCGAGATGTTGTTATTGCGAAAAGGTCCAAGCAATATCTGCCTTTGGTACTGCTTGCGAACCGTTACAAAACTGTATTGCAAAATAACAGAATTTCGGCGTTTTTGCTTCTTTCAACCGTGAGAATCGATTAGGCGCACCGTACAACTAAAACGCAGCAGGCAGGCCTCTCACGGACCAATTGACTAGTCACAGGGGAGGATCAAAAGTGGGCCTAGCCGAGTGACCCTTTGTCCGGTTGCAGCTGGCTGAGTATCCCAACATTTCTACCTGCCTGCTTGGAGAGTTCTCTGGTGACGCCATTTATACGGCGCACAAATTTATTTTCTTGCTAAACTTTTCTTTTTTGGGGTGAAATGCACGCAACACACACGAACCATGACTACTACATATATAGTGAGACTATTCAACAAATGTTTGTGAATAACCCATGTTTTAACCCATGTTTTTAAAATCTTTTGAGGCGAATAGCCTCACTTTTCTGCTCTGCAGAAGGCCATACAATGGAGACCTTTTGTGTTGATGTACACCAAATAAGGCGAATGTATGCACAAAACCGAACAGAATATGGCTTTTCATGAAGCTCCTATCTGATAATGTAAGTCGTTTGTATCGGGAAAATTCAAATGAAACTAAACCACGGACATAAGGTATGATGTTTCGAAACCAGTTATCTCTTCAGAAGATCGACCTAAGATGTATTCTCCAATGAATGCGTCTACTGTAATTTCAGAAAATAAAAAATATCCTTGAAAGTTTTCCTTTTATTGTCACTGTTTTCATATTAACTCCTCAGAATTGCTTGATGCCATTTCTGGTTGTACGTTAGTTCCCAATGCAGTTAAAAGTTTGTTTAACGTTGTCAAACAGACTACTAGTAAACTTTTTGGTACATGTTAGAACTGATCTGAAGTGCACGCTATTTGTGTCACGGATACCTTGGGGGTAGAAAACTTTTCCATGAGCTACCCGACCAGTGACCAACGAAGTGAGGGCATAGATACCCAAATTGACATGTTTCTTGCATTGTCCGTGCAGATTCGCCAACCAGCAATTTTGTGGTAATCAGAAAAGTATTGAATTCGGAATACGATAATCCGTTATGTAATGCTCACAACTGATTTGGCTCCAACCCGAACTGCAGACACCAATGAAATACACGAGGAATTGGTAGCAGTAAATGCTTGTTTATTAAAAGAATTAGAGCATGTTTCATAGAAACTTATAGACCATATCATTGGTTGAAGGACCGTCGTCCAATCGAGTAACCGTTTGCGCAGAGGCATCACATGTACGAACTTGACTGTAATGTTCGCCTGGTGTACCATTGGTCGAGCTTCCTGAAGTGTGATTGGATGACATGAAGCTGTACCTGGTCTTACTTGGAATTCGGTCACGTATGTCTAGATCAACACATATTTCGCATCGCAAGGTTTGCGTTCCGAGTTCCGGCATGGGAATGAAGATGGCTTGCAATGCTAACGGAGCTCCACAATGACAAATCGTTGATCTATATTTGTCGTTGTCAAATATCACACAGAAAATTGCTGAAAAGTTAACGGAAAATGTATGGGGATGATAATATGCGTAGTCTTTCATACCACGCATTTCAAAACGACAATTGTGTTACTGAGTTGAAAAAAATTGATCTTTTTGAATTTCCTAGAAACATTCCCCAGAAATTGTATTTGTTACAATTCGTCCGTATGCAGTGTGAAGGAACCGATGGTTAGAAGGGTGCTGGAAGACCTTAAGATATTCGGATAAGATTGATGTTGATATAAAATGGCCATCTGCTATTTTGCTTTTCTCCCTTCCCGGCTACGAACATAATTAATAGGGAATGAGACACGGTTACCACTCTGTAAGATTGGGTGCTAGCGATAAAATGAAGACCGAATGAAAGCATATTCCGTGAGTTGTTAGCACTTCATTTAATCTCCTCAATCGCCGATGGAACACAAACAGGCATATATGTAGCAGATCAGGTTATCAAATCTCACTGAACGAAAGTGTTGATATATATATATATATATATATTATTACAAAAAGAAGATCAACGCTAATTGATATTGACAGGGCGATTAAAAGTTTTCATTCAAAATTGTTATTGATCGGTTCCTAGCTGCATTTTGTTTTAGTACAGTAACAATTAGGAGAGCATCGTGTTCGAGCGAAGACCACGCACTTTCAAAATGAAGTCACTGAATAGCTACCACGGCCATTGCATATATTCCACTGAATGTAACGCGCGATAAGATCTATTACCGTTTATTACTCAGTACGAACTTTTTACAGAAACAAACTAAGCTGTAGAAAAAACTGTTTGATCTATAATGTTGAGAATAAATGTGAGTATTTGCGTGTTATTTTTGTTCCTTGCGCTTTTCGCCCTTCTAGGTTACTATCCTCTGCTATATAGAATTTGGGTGTGAACCGCTGAATTGTTCATTTTAGTAAACGTTAATGACATTTAAAGAGTGAGAGAGATGATTTCTGATTTTAGATCATTACCAAAGTTTCTTGGGTGGTCATCAAATAATTAAGCCACATATTGGAGATCACATAATTATATGCAAAAAGGGCCATTGATTATCCAACTTGCTTTGATTTTCTAACCAGAAATCAGCTTTGGGAACCTCATTGGTTGTCACATCACATCAAATGACACGCACATTCGATTTTATATTTTGCTGGTTCTGAAAATGCATGCATGCATCGACCATAATTCATAGTTATTCTAGGTTATCTATTATAGTTGACTGTACATTTGTATATTTAATAAACAAAAAAGGAAGTAATAGGACAGTTATTATTATTACATTATTAGCCAATGTGGAGGTACTTAGACCGCGGTGTTTGAGGACTGAGTAACTTCTGTGTCAGGATCTCAGGTACAAGTCACAAAACATACATTATTTTGGAGACTGATAAAAATTCCATGGGGTTCCTGCAGAATAAGAACGTTTTATAGGCCAGTGGTTGTCTCTCTAGATCGGAGATTTGGGTGATTATGATTGATTTAGTAACTATATTGTAAGCAATGTTTTCCCGTCACAAATTTGAATAGAGAAGTCAGAAACATGGGTTTGCACAATGTATCCATGGTCATTTCGCTGCATCTGTACACGTGCATACTGCAGTCAAAGTCATTTTATATAGTCAGTGAGATAACTACCGTGAAATGAAGACATGATTGCTAATCACAACACACAACACGACACAGTAACACAAAAAACGGGAGAGGGTGGGGGTAATCACCAAGGCAAAGCTAAAGTGACTAACCATTCACGTTGTTTGCATAGATCGGGTTTGAGGATACGAATGGCTAGAGCCGCGGCAAATTTCAGTAACTTTGTGTTTGTTGTGTTGTAGATGACCTGAAATGCGTGGGGTGGGGTGACACAATGTTTTTGTTCGAACAAATGCTGTGTTATCGAAGATCTTAGTCCTTTCTGCTCATTCGATGANCACGACACAGTAACACAAAGAACGGGAGAGGGTGGGGGTAATCACCAAGGCAAAGCTAAAGTGACTAACCATTCACGTTGTTTGCATAGATCGGGTTTGAGGATACGAATGGCTAGAGCCGCGGCAAATTTCAGTAACTTTGTGTTTGTTGTGTTGTAGATGACCTGAAATGCGTGGGGTGGGGTGACACAATGTTTTTGTTCGAACAAATGCTGTGTTATCGAAGATCTTAGTCCTTTCTGCTCATTCGATGACGTAACAGTTTTGAACTTGTCGTCCATCGCTTTCCTAAGCCACACCGGGATATGTTCGGCCACTCGGTGACGTAACTGCCTCTCTGTCCTGCCTATGTAGATGGCTGAGCATCCGCACGTGAATTGGTAAATACAGTTTGATTTGGCGGAGGGGGGCAATGGTTCTTTCACCGATGTCGATGAAATGACCATGGATACATTGTGCAAACCCATGTTTCTGACTTCTCTATTCAAACTATATTGTAAACAATTATGTAGCAGTTGAGAGGGCATTCACTACATATTCATCGTCAGCACCGTGCATCATTAGTATTATTATCTTTTAGAGCACTGTGATCATTCATGTTTCGATTGGAAAGGAGAGGTGCCTCTGGTACCATCTCACCTCTTCTTTTGAGGGTAAACCTCTGGCTATGTAAATCTCATGGGCTTCTAGAAGACCCGCGTCTACTGCTAGTTTCAACTTGGTGATAATAGTGAACCCGAGGACACAACTGGACCACAAACTCCTTTTAAATATTCTTCCCCGGTAAAGCCCATTTTCAAACGGAATTTCCGGTCGCACGATGCAATCCATCTGCATGCTTTAATCTTAAACCCGATATGATGAGAAATCGGCTGAAAATACTCTACTAATTCTAATTCTAGTACTCACTAATGATTATACTTCGGTCTCGCTTCAGGTGGTGTCATAAAGTCCTCTCCTTACAGTAAAGAACAGGGTTCTTGTCGTTTCATCTGAAAGACTCGGAACGGTAGAATCAAATAGGCAGACCATTGATTGGAGCAATTTTTATTCCCGATAATTTAGTTTATGCAGGAACAACTTGTGGTTTATAAGAAAAGCTTAGTTGTTTAAAAAGTGAAAATCACTTCGAGAAGTCGAGAAAATACTTCTAATAACCATATGAAAAGAATTGAATCGATGCCATTTTTGATGAATTTTTCACATAATTTAAAATGTTCTGCTTATCTCCCTACTGAAGTGCCGGTAACAAGGGTGCTTCTATGTTTTCCTTAGCTTTGTTTGCATTACAGGGGCCTATCGTGTGAACGTAATCTTCCCTATTGCAGTGATCAACCTGCGAAGTGATGGCCTCCTTCAACTGACGTTCGAGCTATCAATCACAGAGCGAGGTAAAACATTCTCAGGTTTGTAGTAGATCGTTCGTAATTTTGCAACGTGCCGCCAAAGCAGTAGTATCTGCTTGCTGATGGGGAGAGCAAAATAGTACTGAGTTCCGAACACAATTGCGATCCATGGATACGAGCCGGTTGCTCCACAGCCTCATCGTTAAGCTCAGCTGTAGCAACAGAAGAGGACTGAATCATCTAGCCTCATTTTATAGTTTTTTTACCAGTGGCACTAAGTAGCACTGAGTAACTTGATTCGTGAAATCCAAAACATGAAATCTCAAGGCAAATGCGAATTACATCAATAACGAAATATAATTTTTATCGTGTCCCCCATAGAACCGTCTCAAAGTCATATTCAATTTACTCACCGTTTTACAGAAACACTGGCGTTGTGGTCATCTAATTTAGTGTACAGTCATCGGGCTTGAACCAATGTTCTTTATTCCCAATTGAAGGAAAAACACGATCGAATTTCTTCAGTTGCACCGCAAACCAGACCGTATAAAAAGAGACTCGTTCAGTCTAATTCATGTGGATCAATATATCGCATTTGTCGCAACAAAAGTCATCAATTCTTTTCATTCCCTGGGACAATGCAGTCCCAAATACACATACACACACCCGAGGGTGACAGGGAGACTATTGGAGACATTCGGGAGGATGAATCAATTGAAATCTTGCTTGAGAATGTTCAATAGTTGAATGAAAAAAGGGCAATTGGTCTGTGATTAAAATTTTTTCACACATACGCTGGCGAGACTGTGCACAAACAAAGTAAAAACGCACGAATAGAACAGATCATCATCAACTCCTTGAACGAAATAATCCGATCATTCTAACGATCGATCGCCTAGCGATACATGATCATTTTCTGTCCTAGCTACGCAAACGACTTCCTAGTGTGTGTATGTGTGCGTGTGTATAAATATGTGCGCCTATATATGTTTATATCCTGGACACAAATCAAGAGAACGTTAACGAGATAGCATGTGCATGCACAGAACGGGGTGCCACGAACTACACGAAAAGAAAAGAATAGGCTAGAATTGATGGACCAATCCGTTATCGAAATTCGTTTTCTCGTTTAATCCCAATTAATCGAGAATGATGAATCTCCTTTTTGGTGTATGCATGCAGTTTGGGTGAGATGTGATTGATGATGAGGATAATGATGGTGATGATGATGATGCTGAAGATTGTCGATCATGACGATTGTGTCATTTATTCCACTTTCCATTTTGTTCACCTTCGTTTGTTTCCGGGCCCATCCCCCCTCCCTTTGCATCCGTTCAGTGTGTGCGTTTGTTTGTGCCCTTTTGCAGTAGTCTGTTTGTCTGTTTACATCACCCTCATCATCATCGCTGATCAACTTCGTTTGGACCACAATTTGGAAATGTTAATTATCAGACAGAATTGGCAAAACCGTTGAGTAGTTAGAGAAAAAGGGAAAGGGGAAATAAGATACAAATGCGAACAATGAACGTTTTAGGCAACGAAAACATTTACTGGCACCTGGGAGGGGTAACGTTGCTTGTTTGTAATTGTTTTTCTATCAATGAGTTCTAGCCGAAAGCGCGTACACCTCGCAACTGTGTATGCATGCGAGCATCTCCATGGGATTGGTTCGGCAGTTTTCGTGATTTCGGATCCTCACAACCAATTTAGAGTAATTGTCATTAACTTTCTCGGAGTGAATAATCAATACATGTTAAAAATAGTAATTGAGCGGATATTTACAGGTTTTCTGTTCAGTAAATTACTGAGATTGGCGAAGAAACGATTAAGTGTGCTCAACTAAACAAATATAACCACGAAAATTCCAAATAAAAATAAGCCACACGATAACCGTTTCAGTTCGCTTGGATTGACTAATCATAGAAAGAGTCAAGTATAAATTGCAGTGATTTTTAATCACTCCATTTAATAAAACCTTACTTGAGGGACCGTCAGATAGAAAACAGCCGAAGAAAGAAATCGCAACTCTATCCGAATCGAAATAACGGAAGGGATGGCCAACTAATTGAAAGAGGGAAAAGTGGTTTCAGATACCGAAATGGTTGAACCACCTTGTAAAAGTTTTGAAATGATGGACCACTGCAGCCAAAAACCGGGTCACATTTCTCCCCGGACATTGCGTGTTCTCTCGTTCCTGTGTTCCCATTCTTCATTCTACATGGCAAATTGCACACATTCTGGCTTGATAGTTAATAAATTTATCGTTCAAATACTGCTACCTCAAATACGGAGAAATTTCAGACGACCGCAGGTGCTGTTAGCGTGAACGGACGCAAGGACGGAAGGATGGGAGAGGAGAAAATACTGTGGACACTGAGTCCCGGAGAACATCGCTCAGCCTCCGAAGATGAGGGGGTATTCGCGTGCGCCGATGTAACTACCCGGTTGGATCTCACCGAGATAGCTGAGATATAGCCCTGCCGGAGATGTTTGCACGCAAGCGCCACGAAATTGGATCACAGGCCGAAATTCCATCCGAGCTAATCTGACTCTACTATGATGCTTTGAGGTAATTTGAGCGATTGCGCAAAAAGTTCGGTAACCGGTCCTGAGTAAATGCTGATAACCAGCCACCACCGAAGTGTATTGTTACCAGAAGAAAAAAACAGAATAATTGGAGTGGGGTTTCATTTTCGGTACCACCATAAGATTTTAGGAGAATTTATAGAGACTTTTTATGAAGACATTGAAAAAGTGCTTCACTGCTGGTTTCCCGTTGATCCTTTCATCGGGGATTTGCGCACGTGTCCAAATGTGGTCGAACAGGTAGTTGAAAACGAATAATCGCACCGCATTTCGCTAATCCAAGTTATTTAAAGTTCTCTGAAATCCCTCCTTCTTATTCAAAAAGTATCCATTCAATCGACCCAGTTTGCAGTCAGAAACGAGCTTTAGACTCCTCAAAGGGAAGCTGTGGTACGAGTATAAAATCTCACAAGGAAAACCTAATCGAATCACGTCAGTGAGGGCCTGTTAACATGCTGTAACAGGTATTGTCCTCGTTAGTGTAGAATGGATGAACAATTGACTGAAATGCGCAGAATATAGGAAATGATGCTATTGGAGAAGGATTCCGGTGCAGTAATTAAATAATACTATTTCTATAACCAACGTTCGATATTACACGACGGCCTTTTTGAAAACAATTGTTTGAAGACTACACCCCGCAGGAAGATCAAACCTTGTTTAAAAAAGCTCATTAACTGAATTATACAGCTGTAAACAATGATTATTTCTATTTGTTATGGCAGTGTTCAATTTGTTTAGGATCATGCCACTGCTGTTGACATATGATCGCCTTCTCGCAAAGGTCAATAATTTATTCTTCGGGGATTCATCGTGTGGTTTCTTCATTCGTGTATATTCATTCGGTGTTCGAGTAAAAGATAACATGGGTGACATGAGGTATATCAGTGGTTCCAGAGACTTGTCAAACCCAGTGAAAACTATAGGTTTTTGTCCGATAAACATTAGAGACCCAAAGGGCTAACACAGGAAGTAACCAAGTCCATTAGCAAAATAGGAGATGCCCCAAGTTTTCTGAGGCTGTGAAACGATTTTTCACGAATTATGGGGAAAACGCTTGCAATCCGATGGAACAATAAAGGATTCATCGACAGATTAATGTGAAAGTATTTTATGCTAAGGACCTTGGAGATGGAATTCACGACAAATATAAGTGATGATAGATCATTCGAAAGAATGTGATAGCGAGTAGTGCAGTGCAAAACTGTTGGCAATAATTAAAGCGTTGCTAATCAGATTACATCATCCCATTGTGTGCACCCAAAAGATGCTAACTCAATCAGTTCATTTACCGTAGAGCTGACTAGTTGTTTTCAAGTCCCATAGCCCCTGTCTATCTACACATGTCCGTTCACTGGGATTTAAAAATCGAATTTGGTATAAATGTGCTTGGTTGTTTTTTATGTCAACGATTGGGAAGATTAAATGAAATGTTAGCACCTCGTGATATGTGTCTTCTTTCGGCCTTGAGAACCGTCATATTTTCTTTTATGGACTGGATTGTCAGGAGTGTGAAACAGATTTTCTCCCTCTGTCTCCTCACCACTCTTTTTTGCATTCAATGAAATGTAATATTTGCACAACTTCATGGTCTGGCCTAGGTAAATTCACATAGATCAAGTCCAGTATGGGACGTTACCGGTTTGAATTGTGTTATTAATGCTATTTTTTGTACCACACATTATTATGCTCTCTAAGAAAACTAACTGTACCCATTTGAGCTCCACTGTAATAATTAGCAGAGTTCCCAGTATGAAAAGGCAAAAGGATTTGTGTAAAATTATTACAGATTTCAAAAAATGCGGGATTGTATTTGACAAGAATTGCATATAATGCTTCACACACTTTGATTGAAATAGTGATTATTTCAGCTTCATGTTCAACTCTCTTGTTTGATTCATTTTGGTTTATGATGAGTATATTTTTTCATTCAGCTATTTGGTAGTTCACTCGGTATGAATGTCTCAAAAGCTGATGGACATTTTTTAAACACTTTATTAGGGATTTGACCGTAGTAGTTCATATCCGTATTGGGATTCGAACTTTGAAACAAGAGTTAACTGGTTCTGCATATTCAAGGTATCCAGGCTCAACCATAAACACTGATTACCCGTCTGAATATTGCCTTTTGGTAGTGTGCATCAAGAGAAACAACGATTTATTCATAAAACACTACATCACTCACCAAAAGTCGCAGTAATGAATTACCATGCCCTATTTTCGGTTAGCATGTTTAATTGCCACGACAAAATAACAAATAGCCCCTTTTTCTTTCAAATCGGGATGACCTGTGAGTTTGGCGAAGTATTGAAAATCGGTCCTCATAACTTGAGTGGACTCAATTAGTTTTCTTCATTCCTTAAGCACTGAAAAGGTCACCTCAACAGGTGATGATTAAACAGCTGTCAACGAATAGCAAACCCACCTCGACAAGGAGAAATAAATGGTATCAGGTGTTTCTGAAACAATCTCAACGAATCTGACAGTTGTTTCATACTGAGCCTTCTAGTGGTGTATTTGTTCTAGTTTGGTAGCCTGGATTGCAGTTTCACCAAGCAAATCGACACCATTAGTTCAAACTATAGATCACGTGTTTTTATTTTTGATTCACCTGTATTGAACTGTCGTAAAACTGATTATTCGGTCGGTCAGACTGATCACAACAATCGATAATTCGCTCGGCTGGTTATATTTACAGATCTCTCGATTGGGTTCAGCCCAAATAGATGAACACTGAGTGCATCAATTTACTGCTTTTGGAAAATATATTAGATCGAAATAGTAGATGCATTCCGGTAGACGAGAATCGATCAAAGGCGAGCGAGATATTCGAGTAGGTGATGTGAAACGGAAGTCAAATAAGTTCGTTTTCAAATTTAATTTCCTTCAAAGACAGATAAAGAAATTCAGCCACATTATACATGGAAATCCCGTGATTATAGAGAGCAAATTATCGACAACTTTTGATGTATTTTCTTTTTCCACTTTTTTGATTGCAAACAGCAAACTCAGATAAATCCAGTAATGTTTTACTTCCTGCAGTGGCTGCAATCGGCTGATGATGGAAATTTATTCCGGTTTGGAGTCTGTAATCGACGGTAAAAATGAAATCGTCGCTTTGGTTATTTTTGCAGATATTTGATCGATTAAAGCGGGTTGACATTAGTTCTGTGGACAGATAAACTTAGAATAGTTTCGGAATAAAATATTTTCACATCCCAAATTGTCCATATCAAATAGTGGCTTATTTGCACTTACTCCATGACAAGCCTGAGTGACACAAACTGAAAAACCCTAAATCTCTAATGGACGTGAACATCTATAGGAACATCTATAGGAATTCTTTTCTTACCCTCCCATCGGCCACAAAGACATAACTTCCTGACAGCTAATAACTAAACCGGTCCAACATTTATGATGTAAGTGGGTCAAAACGAAACTTCAAAACATTTAGTGAATGATTCTGGAGTCCTTCAGAGTTTTGTGCTCTCTCCCTACTTATTTTCGACTTTTATCGATGACTTACCCTCAATCACACTAACCAGGACGTTTCAATATCCTGATGATGTGGTCTCGTGCCAAGCCATTTCAAAGCAATCTGACAGAATCATTTTCCACCAGTTTGTTACAAATGCAATCATTCTCGAACCAGTCCGGTCTCCGGTTGAATACTTCTAGATGCTTCGAATGCATTTTTAGTCTTTCCAGATTCCAATATTCGTTGGAACCCTCAGTCATCAGTTCCGTACCCAACACCAGAACACTCCAAAGATAGCAATCTACGGTGGTCCTCTCGTGTGCTCGCTTGTGTTGGTAGACTATGTCGCTTATCTTTTCAAGTGTGCAAGCTACTTCAATTTCGCGTCAGACATGAAACTGTATGTTCCTTTGTTTATCTATGCATTTTCCTGTCACACTGTATTGTTCGCCCATGATTTTCCCTGGACTACTTAGAAAGAATTTCATTACTCGTCGTCGCGGTTTAATAATCATCAGTTATGTTTCGCTTATTCATTTAAACACTCGGATAACAAAAGTGTGTAAGTTACAAACCACTTCATGTGAAAATTTTGCTCATAAGAGATACTCAATGACCCCAGTCATCCACTCAATCCCGATTTATTTGCTTGCCGTTCCCACGCTACAACCTAATCGAATTTTCGTTGCTTGCCCTCCCGCATAAACATTTATCGCAACTCAACGGTTCCCGATCTGGCTCGTATTCACACTGACGCGGTGAAGATCCCGAACGAACTAATTTTAACCCTACAAGAATGAACACCTGTTCGCGTTTTATCATTGTTGTATATGAATTTCATTTCATTTTGTATCTCATTGTGACGGTGAACACATTTCTTTGATTGAAATGTAGACACAGTTGCCTTCGCAAGTCATCTATATTACAATAATACATTGCAATATGATTGTTTTTCAACGCTCCCGGTTCTAATTCGCTAGGTTGATAATACACATTTTTTACCGAGAAAAATAAATAAAAGGGTTTCCTCTTGTAGCGTATATCCTCTATCATGTTTGTGCATTATCTTTACGTATTTATTTGGTATCAGGAACAGATGGTTATCCCTAAAAGCAAAGCAACTTCCTTAAACTCGCTAATAAGTTAATCATATCCTATTACATACCATTTTCAAGTTAACATTTACTCTCTCTATCACTTGCGTAGAACGGTGATGAGTCAGTGGAAAAACGAGCTGACACGAATGACGGAATACAATGGTAGTCGAATTTCAGGACTCTTCTGTGTTATCACACACAAAAAATATTAATTAGCCACATGTGTAAAAATGTCCAACATCAGTGACCTATTAGCGTATGTTGAGTCGAGCACGCCCTTTGCTTGATAGACTCTTCGGTGTACTGCACAGGATACTGTCCACGTGTCGACAAGATACCGTGCGCATCTGTTTTACTCTGTTAAAGTTGGGTGCTTGCACTAACGTTTGAAAATTGGGCTGTGCCATATCGTGCGTGCAACCGCTCCCTGATGCCCAAGTGAATGTTCTTTCTCACTTTGCGCTTGCAAAGTCAGCAGGCTGGAATTTCAACGCAGCCGAAGAGATCTTGCTGTCAATGATGAGCACGTTCGGTATGAGGCAGGTAGACAAGGTTCTGATGTGATGTTCACTGTGCAGTTCTCTGCGCTCTGCATACAACGTTTGCATTCAAGCATAGGTTCGTGATTAGTTTTGTTGGTAGCACAAATGAAGATGTTTGTTACAAAAACAGAGATGTGGCAAACAAGCTTGCTTCAACTACTGTTCAATTACAGCCCATTATGTAACTCAGGGAAAAAACACAGAGAGACAGTCAACTCATGGTGTTAGTATGCGCTCACACGGACACACCGCCAACTCACGTGCGATTTGTCCAGTTCGAACAGTTAAGACTGTATGAGGTTGAGTCAATATTCAGTTCGATCACGTGGTCATTATTTCCTATCTAACTTTGGTTCAATTTATTTCACGTAGTCGAAGCTTATTGCTTACAAGCAGTGAGCTGGGGCAGACTATTAATTTATTATTCAGTTGTTTTGTTCTTGAAAATGACTTTTATGTTGTGAAAGTTCCACTTCAACCATGATCATTTGGGTAATACTTCGATTAGGTGAATCCATTGCACCAGTAATTTATGAGCTACAAATGGATGCGCAGAACAGAGACAGTCGGAAGTATGTTCGCGTAACAAACTCTATTTAGCTGGGATTGTTTGCCACAAAATGCAAACTTCAGAACATCATTATCATACAGCTGCTCCACCAGATTTGTGAACTTAAATTGTTCACAGCAAATTCACCAATCCGGATCGTACAACCTACTTTTTCACACGACAAGATTGATCCTACCCTTGAATATTTGTCTGTCAAGACAAATTTGTTCTGAATCCTGCTTTTTCAGATGTTCTTGGATTTACATTTGGATTGGAAACGAATAATCCAGCTTGTCTCCCCCCCCCCCGCCCCACTCCCTAGTTTATGCGTGACACCGATTGTTTGCTATCAATAATAGTAATAACAAATTCAATGAATTATTCACATCCAATTCGCTTGTCTCTATTTCCATCAACACGTTAGAGGGACGAAATGTGCAGTCTAGTGTACTTCTGTGTGTGTCTTACGTATGAATTTGAAACAACAGAACCAAACCACATAAGTGATGACTAAATAAATTGTCCACATAACTCACCTCATAACATCCCATAAGTCTTCTGAGTGAGATTTTAAACTTTCAATTTACACTGTATCCATTCCCTCTTAACTGATAAACTGGTTTGTTCATGCCTGTATATTACCTAATTGTCTCTACGCTTCCCCAGCGATTTTTCCTGGTTTGTTACAAAAGGATAAAGGGTGATATCCAGGTCACTCAGACATTTATCGCTGTGTTGTGGCTTACCAACAACTCAGTCGATCCATCACGTAGTCTCCCAACACACCAAAGCCTGTGATAAACTGACTCACAAAATACTCCCTGACTCCTGTCACCAACTTCGCTCCATATTATATAAATACATTTCAATCTCTCCTACTCGCTTCTTATGTATAAACACGCACAAGCACGCACAAAAGCGTATTGCTCTTTCATTGTTCCTTACCTTGCTCGCTTTTATGCCACCCGGACTGTGTTTTACATTATCTGCTCTTAGCTTTGAGTTAACTCCGCAAAGTTGGTGTATTTATCGGTATCATCATCTTTTTGGGGTATTTGGCAGCTGAATTTGCACCAGATGGTGTAATGAAGCGATTTGTTGACTCGACTTGACTTGAATTGTATGTAAAAGTTCAAAGTTTCAACCTTTTTCGCATTGAGTTGGTTGTAAAAATTGGTTAACCAATGGAATTGGCTCACAGTGTGGACATATTTTTCTCTTAGCTTAATTGATGAAAACCAATAGGTTTTACTTGGAGGTCTACCATTCTGTATGCCACCACCTTCTGCAAGTGCCCCCAATAAACTGAATTATTTTTTTACATAAATCTGTAAATTAAAAACAAAATGGGAATCATAAGGTTTGGTGTGAAACTTCATTTTTTCTTTTCCTTTTTAATTTCACTTTATTTCACTTTATTGAATACACAGTGATACAATTTTCAGGAAGGGGAAAGAGGCCCATCAAATAGCTGCCATGGGCGAAGTCAGGCGGTGGTGGTGGGGTTCGAACACACATTCCCCGAGATGATAATTTGGTGACGTTACCACCGGGCCACTATTTACAAAATGTCACTAGTAATGATGGGATCAAATGGCGTGCAACGCCATATTTTTCGTGTCTCACCAAATGCACAACATCACCATGTATGGACATTTTAGGACAGAATAACTTCCAAGGTAGTTCCTGATCTTCAGATAAGAAGGGTCCTTTTAAAGCACCAAAGTTGAAAACGAGGGAGGCAAACAAACTAAGTGTTGTGACGTTGGTGTATAGCAGGAGATCAAGACTTTCAAAGTAACTATAAAAAGGCTGTTGCTTCAATCTTAAATCATATCGATCCACCCGAATAATCAAACAAAGAATATACCTGAATCTGAAACTGAATGGGTTATGTATGAATCCTTTTGTTGTTATATCCACGCGAAACTTTAACCATATTTGTCAATCAATCACCGTGACTGTAAAATGAGATTAATCAAGGAAAAATAATATATATATAGTCCGAATAAGAACTCTTGGAAAAATGATGCAATTTTGTGATTCAGTTTTCCTTTCCATCAGTTCGATCTTGGGATGGGGAGAGGGTAACTGGGGCACGTCGAAAAACCAGTATACTGTTGTGTCCGCATTTATGTTCACCGGCAATCGAATTTGCGAATCGTTAGGCAATCGGATTAAGTCAGAATACGGTTACTGGAATAGCAATGAAATCAGAACTCAAACTCTGTAAGCAAACCGACCTATGTATTTTCCCACTATCATATATATAGCGGGGGGCAGAGTTGAGGACGTTCATTTTGAACATTGTTGGACGGCGGTGTCTGCTGTGCCATTCTATGTTGCTCTTGTGCTAGCTGGGTCTGTTTTGTTCTGCAAGAGGATGGAAACGGGTAACGCATCGTTTGCGGCGATTCAAACACCCGATACAGTTTCGGTTCCAAAGCACACACACCTTCATTGGAGCGATACTAAATAGCCATACTCTTGCAGGATTAAATCGATATCCGTGATAAGGTAATAGTGTTTTTCCCCATGGTAGGCAACCATTGACTGAATAAATTTTTGAATTTGAGTGGTATGGTTGGGTGTTAATTGGTCATTCAGCTGTGCAATGTTCGAGTTTCATAGAGTAACATACATGAATAGATAATTTAGCATCGTTACTTTTATTTGTTGTTCCATTTTCTGTCACATATCTCGGGGATAAACAATCCAATAAGAGTTAAATCGCTTATCCCCAAGGAATTGTTGCTCAGCTATGAAAATTGTTCATCTATGATCGCGAACTTCACAAAACCTCACTAAGTTAATTGCACCACCGCAGTTGATGGTATTTGGGGAGGGGAGGATTAGAACATGTGACTCCGGGATCTGTATCATGTATGTAACAGCAAATTAGGCCGATTAACTTACATCATCTCAATTTTTTACAGGTATAGCAATAAACAATCATTTTCAGCTTAACTCGTCTGGCTGAACAATTATTGTAGTTAACTAAGTTTTATAAGTTCCTCAGGATAAAGCAGCCGGTTCATCTTGGGCATGAGAACCTACTCCAAGCTCAGGCCAACGAGCAACTCAGATCAACTACATACGGGACCACTAGAAATGATTTGGCTTGGTATCAAACCAGACCCTAGTAAGGATGTTTATCACCAAAGTTAATATCGAAATAAAAGTTTATTTGATGGCTTGAACTTGAAAACATCCCAAGAGGTGATTGACGTTTTCCCTTCACTCCAATTTCCTTCCACTCCGCCACTCCGTGATGAGATATGTCAAAATTTATTGATGGGTGCACTATCGGCTTCACCCAACAATGACCGGTTTCCGCATTAGGTGAACCATTCAGAGTGGATTATGACCCTTATCAGGAGTCAGATGCTGAAATCCAATAACACGAAATAAAACACTAGTGTCTACTTCATAAATCTGGAATTCCATTTCGTGATGAATAGCAGTTTGATTTTATACAATGGTTCCAACAGCAGTTCATTTTGGCACATTTAACAAGGACTTAAACTCTGCAAGTATTAGACTATAAATGCTATACTATACTATATTGTACAATACTATGCTATAAATGAAATGTTTGTATATAGAACACAGAGGAGGCAAGAAGAGAAAAGAGCCCACGTCCCAAAAAGGAGAAAGAAAAGTGTGAGCGCTCTCCGCGCTTCATCGTGATTACGTCAGAGATGTGTTAGCACTTGAAACTACGCACGTACATATGCAACAATCAGTGAATCGTACGACTCCGCATTCTATGAAGACATGGTATGTGTTGTCAAGCTAAATGTCATCGGAAAGCCCTGAATGCATGGTAATGCTTCTTCTTAAATCTACTTTAATCAGATGCATTTTGATTACTCAGTGCAATGTGAGGGGTTCACGCCTGGTATCTATATATAATATCTAAACAACAAAATGAAATATGATAATTTTACGTATAACATGATTTTCATTCGTTTTGACAAATAACCCAAGTATTTTACATGGTTTTCCACGGAACTTTCGATCCAATGACTTGAAACTACTGATTGAAATCTGGATAAAAACCAGGTCTGAGAAGGAAGCTGAGTGAGCTAATTGGTTGTCTGCATACAGAAAGCAAAATTTGAGTTTTGGCAAACCATTTTTCGTTTAAAAACTTTCCAGGTGCAAAGCTAAAACTATCTGGTCTGGTCGATGTTTTGACATTTGTAGAAATCGATGCCGTTCTGTCGTATAACTGATTCTGGAGGAAAATCGTTTTTGTGTGTACGTGTGTATGTGTATGCGTGCGCTCTCCATCGTGTAAAAGAATGGATGTCACGTCGAATCTCGGTTTTCAGTGTGAATAAAAGCGACGATCAGATCATTATAGTTCGGCCGAAAAGATGGAACCCGCCTTTCCTCTCCCGCTCATCATACAGCCAAAACAAGTATTACAACAACCATCACTTTTGTGAATCGAACGGACATAGGATTAGCTTCCTTTCGGTTTTGATAAAAGGAGAAGGTTGTTTTCTTCGTCCGGTTCATTCATTTGAATTATCCGACTGGACAGAAGTCAGCTGGATTAAAAGAAAAGACAGATAAACAGATATCATGAGCATGACGTCGTTAGGAAGAAGTGTGCTATCCAGTGGAGCTGAGTAAACGATTTTGCAGTAAACATGAAGTGAAACAACCGTGAGGATGATATGGAAGACAGGGAAAAGTAGCAAACTCGGGAGAACTGCTGAACCGATGAAGTATGGTAACTATTAGAGAACAGTCTTCTGAACGTAACTATAAAGGCTGAGTTTGATTAGAAGTACTTGATGGCACTTGAAGTTGCAATCACCTGCAGAATGAACGAAATGGATATGGGCTAAGTTAAGAGTAGTTTAGCGACTATACAGTTGATAGCATGGGGTGATTAACAGTGACGCTAAATGAACTCTCTATTCATCGAGTAGATGCGAGTTCTAGCTTTTTATAAACTGTCATTTAAGGAACTTAAACTCAGCTTTTGTCCTTGGCCTCTACAGTGTACTTCAGGAAAATGCCAAATGTCTCGTGAAATTCAATATAGCCTATAAATAACGGGTGAACGTCACTTGTGGTCTACAGAGGATTGGTCATCCTAAATGAAACTGTTTCGGTGATACGCTTTCTGAGCGGTTCGTGGACAGATACAGAGTTATTCACTAAATAGGATCAATTTACCAATGTACTTGGCCGATGAACAAAACTGTGTGGAAATATTCACACCAAAAAACGCCCCTGGTGAAGTACCGTGATCAACCGTACAGACACAGTGACAGCACCCCAGACGATTCATCGTGCAGGGACTCACTTCAAATCGAAAGTATGATTCAACCAGGTCTGGACATTCAAATAAGCAATTAATTAAACATATCGTTTTGTGTGTGTGTGTGTGTGTGTGTGTGTGTGAATGCGTGTGCATCACAACAGTAAAGCTACATTTTACCCATTGAGTTATTCATTAGTAAATTGGAGTTTTCACAATTGGACGACTTTATTGATCGTTTGGAGAAACTTGCGTTTGAATTATCTTAGTTATAAATTTGAGCTTGTAATCACGTTTTTTTTTTGCTTTTGTCTTTCTCTTATAAATAAAATTTAGGATGCGTTATGGAAAAGAAGTTACTTTTCGTATTTCACTGTTTTACTCGCACATTAGGGGGATACGTTTTCCCACTTTGTGGCACATACGTAAACTTCAAGTTATAGATGCCTTCTGACAGAACGTGTAAATAATTACAACTGTTTCCATCGAACCAAAACCCACAATCCGTTAACCTGGATGCACAAACTTTAGTTACACCGCTGCAGGCGACTCAGATCACGATGTATTCAACGAATGTTGAAACAATTTAATTTCTACAAGTCTTGTTGTTAATGGTGTTGATTAAGAAATGTGGTGTAGCGATAATTTGCTGTGCAGTTGACCGTCCAAATCATATCACATGCTGCATCACGTATGGATTAGGAAAGGTTCAAAGCATCAATCGTTTGGTGCACCTCTTATGGCTTCACTGTTTTCAGTATACCTCTTTTTTCTGTCCCACACAATAAGCGAACTAAAGAATTATAAACCTTTACCTATTTGGATTTACTGAAGGCCTCTTCCATCGGGTTAAAAATAGGCAGCATGCAGGAGGAAATCGAAGTTGTTCGTTGCCATGTAACTGCGCATCCAAAGCCCTCCAGTGAAAAGGCACATTGTCAAAGATAAAAATAACTGTAACACCCCGTTTCTGAGTAGCGACTAACGTAGAGCACCGTGTTAGAAACCATTTGAAAACATGCCGAGTAATCTTTCTATGGCATTCCTGTTTCAAGTAACCCGTGACAGATTGAGATTCTATTATGTTTCAAATGGATCCTTTGCTAGATGAGAGGCTTCGAACTGCCTTTTACAGTCCGGTTTGGAGCGTCCATAGCTGCAACAGACCACTCGTCCTACTTCGATAGTTTCCGAGTTCCGTTCCATGGGCTGGATGGTCAGCTTCTTAGCCGAAAAGTGATGTCCATCCAGTAATCGATCGATCAGAGTTTTGATGGTCGATGTACTCGAGAAGACCTTCTCAATTCTTTTTCTTTGACCGCCTCATTTTGGTAGCAGAGTTCTCATCGACAACATCCCACATATGTTTTGTGAACACGTCATTAAATTATGCTTTTTAAGATTCAGGTTTGAGTGTTATTTCTCGATTGGTGGCTACAATGGCACGACAGTTTTTAAACTTAGTGCCTGGGTGTTTGGCAACTTCTTTGAAATCAGCACCTCTTCGTGTATATTCAATTACTCTCCGACGTTCTTAGGCGCTGGTGAAACGATACAGCTTTTTCTGTTCATCCGATTAAACATTATCTATATTTTAAGTGCGCATACCAGTGGGAAAGGTAAAACAGACACTACTGCTGTCTATCGTGATGTTTTTATAGGCCCATTACAGACGAATTGACTGCCTCATGTCGCTACTCGTGTGAGTAAATTTATTAAATGTAACATTGTTTTGCATTCATGAACCCTGAACTAAACACCGTTGACAAAATTACACCTCATTACTATCATCAGTTTATTAACGCTGCAACATTGGATATGATTACTAAAGTCGACACCCAAGAGTTTCAGGTCGTGTCTAAAGCTTGATAGGTAAAAGTGTCAAATGAGTGTCTTTTGTGAACGGTGTTTATTTTTCTCGGCATGTTAATGTATCAACATCTCAAGAACGGGTTCGCTTTATGTGAAAATACGGAATGGTAAGTATTTACTTTTTATAGCATTACTATTGAAGTTATTTCATGTTTTTTGAATGCAAAACAATGAACCGTTTTTGTTACGTTTGGATTTTTTGCTCACAAGAGTATAGCATGTTACACGCTGACACTGAAGCTGTACGAGATGTGTCAAATCGTTTGACGATTGAGGCACATCATCTAAACCTTTTCCAATCAACGTGTGGTACGGTATGCGACCACCACACCTAATTTATTAATTGAGATTAGCAACATCAAAATTTGTAGAAAATAAAATGTTTTAGCAGTCGCTGACCTCAGAATATTTGGATACTTTTCGATCTGACTCGCCTACAGCGGTATGGCTAAAGTTTGTGCGTCGAGACCAAGGGATTACGGGTCGTGGCTAAAGCTTGATGGGAAAAGGTGTAGGTCAACAGATGATAAGCTAATAATTTTACATTCAGTGATGTAAAAAGTTCGTGCTGAGTTGAGCTTAATTATGAAGAATTGATCAAGGTTGATCAGCACATCACTATGGATGAGAATAGTGGTATAGGTTTTTTCAATGAGATTTGACCTTGACAATTGGAGTATATATGATTGCAGGTATGATTTGTAATGGACATTGCTGTTGCAGGCACTGCCTTACTAGAATTATATGCTGTTTTTCAATTATTTCGTTTCCAATGCACTTTCATATCAAATAATATACCTGACAAACCCGGAAAGGAATAAGAGTAGGTTCGGGTGAAAATTGTTTTTCTATCACAAGTTTGTCACTCACAGCTCACGCACAATAGCGCTCAAGTATGCATACAGACAATTTAAAAATGATGTCCTCATAGAAATTAATCAACCAGTGCAAAATAACACATCTCAAACAAATACACACACGCACATAACGCCCTCCGGCCTCAAGCTTCACTCATATTTCCTTCATAGTTGCTATCTTTCTGTTCGCTCTGTGTCTCTGCAATCAAGACAATAAGCAGTTTGTTTGGATGCTCGTTTCTTTCCAATTCTCTAAAAATCCCCCTATCCAACCCCACTCCATCTTTCAGTTGTCTATCTTGCACACAAGAGATCTCCGTCGATCAGCATCTGTCTCATACCAAAAACGGACATTAGCACGCACGTGCTTATGCATGCTTGTGTGGTTAAACAGTATTGTCACGATTTATCTGCAATACCACTCATTGTAGCATCGACCCCACTCCTATTCCTTTGGCGCAGACTCTCGTTACTGCCGAAGCGTAATCGAGCTTCTCTTGATATCAAGTATCTTTTTCACCGTACGTATCGTAAACATGCACCGACGCACGCACGCAGGTACGCACACACATACACACATACACGCACATCGAAACACTTGAGACCTGGTCCACTTCCCTTCTGGTTCAGAATGAGTGCATTTCAGACGGGTTCGTTGTATTGTGTGCTTCTAAGCGCATTTCCCTTTTCTTTTCCCATTGTCCACACCCACCCCATGTCACATTTATATGCTTTCAATGCACCAAAGAATCGCGTTGAACGACAGACATTGTCGCATGTCACTTCTGTGATACAAAGTTGGGGCGTTGGAGACAATGAGAGTGTGATGGTAACAATCGGGAAAAAGTCAGTCGACAGTGAATGAGTTCCCCGGGCCACTTGAGATGGCTAATCAGATTGGAGGTGGGGCTTTCAGTGTTGGAGTAGTACTGGTATTACGGGGTGATACAGACTAGCTAGCACAACATTTGATACGCACAAGTCCGAAAACGGAACGGAGCCATCGTATTTACGATTGAGCACGTCAAGGTGACTACTGATCGTGAGTTGATGTGGGTGTATGCGTACTGACCACTTGGTTTTCGCTAAGCTTGACTCCATCGGCTCATTTTGCTCTCACTCTCTCATACCTCCGGAGTGATACCTCAGAATCCCGTAGAAAACGATTAGCATCAAAGATTCTTTGGGAAGTGCATATAGACATCCCGGTAATTGTGATTTATTGTTATCCATTTGGAATCTGGAAGTTTTCGTCTGTTCTGCTTCACACAACCCACTGTACACTTGTTTTCAAAAACAAAACAAACAAGATCACCCGTGTTGTGGCCTGCGGTCGAGTGAAACGTTTACCGTGCATCACGTGTTTGACCGTTGCGACCTGCCGCCACACGCACGGACGCACGTCATGCAGACTTACCCTGTTACAAGGTCGATCCACCTCAGCGAATCAGAGGTCAGTATTGATCTCTCCTCATTGATTGGTTCGTTGACTGCCCAGCGTGACGACATTCCTTTTGGTAAGACTTGCGCCAGTTCTGTGCCTGCCTGTCTGCGTGTTGACGCACTGCTTGCTCACCGGCTTACGGACCGGCTACGTTTGCGTTCACATACTGGGAATATAATTACTACTTAATTCACTACTTGCGTACTTGCTGACTCATACCGAATACAACAACCCGTGAGTACACCTACCAGCAACGTGACCATAAGAATGTTTTCATTTTATCAGCCGATGCCAAAGACCGTGACCAGTAAAAGTACAACCACAACGACGAAATTAAATTAAAAGTATTCACGAAAGATTAACATAACAACATAGTTAAGAAATCAGAGTATCCAACTTGAATGAATTCACAAAACAACATTGAAACGAGCATCAAAATGCAAAATTTTATATGATTTCCACGAAGTGGCACGTGAAAAAACACTTGCCTTAGATTCACTTTTAGAAACATAAACGTTTACAATATTCTGTTCAGATAAAGTTTCCCAATGGTTCCCTATTTTCTGCTTCATACAAACATAGTGCTCCGAACGCATGAAAGAATTCAAGGCAATTCTTCCATCATGATTGATTTGGCATCTAGAAGATACATTCACTCTTTCATCAAAATGCTCCCACTATCAGACATTGCAAATTTACCTATTTTGGATTACAAACCGACAACCCTAGATTAAAAACTTGAACTGTATATAGTTTTCACAGGTTCAAGTATTTGTCTAGGTCCCTGTAAAATACATGAACTTGACTAGTGGTGCGAGAACCCATGCGAAAAATTAGAACATAATATTCTCTGATCGAAATGCGTTTGATTGAACAGTTTATTGCCCGCGAAGTTTTCATTTTAGCATATAACACACCACAATCACGGATAAATAAAAATCTGCTGATAACTCTACCCATATCAAAGAAGTCTTCATGAGTGAAGAAGCAGATAGACTGAGTGGTAGTTTGCCTTCTTTTAGAAAAACCACAACCCAGAACTACCCATTGAAATAAAGTATATTCTACGATTCGTGTGTGATACGCCTTGAAAAGTCCTCATTGAATAAGAAAACAGAGAACTTTATCGTGGAGAAGGAAGAGTACGTTTCTTTCGTTCAAGAAAAACAGCTTTTTAAGAAGAAAACAGTCATTGCAATCAGCACTTATGCCAAACCCAATTGTTGTGATGAGGCACGGATATTTTGTCCCATCTTGTCCCTTCTTGTAGTGACTGTGGCCCCTATCAGATAAAACATTTTCTATTTAATTAGTATTATAACTACCAGTTTGTGTTGTTCTTTGGTGATTTCCTTCTGAGATTTTGCACTTTATGATCCGTCTCTGCAGTTCGCCGAGGATGTTATTTTGAGCTCATCAGACACATTTGGTTTTCTTGTCTTCGCTTATTTAATTTCCTTGGGTCGTCCCTTAACATCCATTACTTTCTCACCGAAAATAGGAGCTTTTCTCGTCTGTTGTGATCACATTCGATTACGGAAGTTTGCTGTAACCACAGGCATACAAAATTAGCTCACTCTGGTTACGTCATTCTTCGACATCAAGATCTTCTACCTGGACAACATCTTTCTTCTAGTGTCCTGTTCACCAAATTCCTTTCCAGTAAATCAAATCTTTTTACATTTCAGTGGATTCTATTCCTTTGGTTATTCTCGAGATGTTGATTTTCGTTTTGGTACCCAACTGAAACATAGGGTATCGTGAAGCAGATAGCTTCATGTTAGTTGCAGCAGTTGGGCTGAAAAAAAAATATCTGTACGGAAGAGAATGCTATGGAGATTCGGTGACTACCGAACCCGATCGAGTTCGATTTCAAACGGATCGATTTGGTCTTGAATCAGCCACATTTTATGAAAAAGAATGGTGGATGAACATGAGGGTGGACGGCAGAAAAACAACAATCCTAATAAAACCACAAATGAAAATAAGTTTCATTCGAATTTTACCCGGAATTTAGATACGTCTAACATTCGGAAGTATTCTTGTACCTTAGGTTTCCTACCTTGATATCACAAAACTGCCTCAGCAAAGGGACCAAACGAACAAAATTACAATGCCCTATTCCTGTCTGAAGCTGGTCTCTATTTTGAAATGTTGACTGATGGTTCATTAGAATCTTGCTCCGTCGCTCCATGTTTGTCTCTTCTAACAATCATTACTGTATGGCGAACAAGCTTGTTTTCGTAACTTCGTCTTCAGGCCTTTACAGTTATATGTGCGTATTTATATCTCATGTAGAAATAAACGTGGTTGGACCATAGAGGTTATGTGTGAAAATGCAACAATGTCTGTCAAGTTTAATCGGGACCAGTGGATAAAATGGGGACAGTGGGTGAAAGGGAGTGGGGGGGGAGGTCAATTCTGGATTTTTCGGTGACCTTTCTTTTCATGTGCCATTTGTCACGTCATGTTGCGTCATCATGATACGATTGAGGTCATGGTTCGGGTCATCACGTAGGTTTGATTGAGACCAAGGCAGCTGAAGTGCGGCAACCATCTTCTTCTGTTTACACANATTGCTACAGCTTCCGCTGTTGACAAGTGACGTATCCGAACTTGCTTTGATTTGTTTTGGGGTACTTTGTAGATGACTTTGAAGGCATCGTTGTCTGGCTGATGTCCGGTATCAGCGAGGTGGCGAAGTTACGAAAACAAGCTTGTTCGCCATAATGTTTTGCTTTTGATATTCGTATGGAAATCTTCCGTGAATCATTACTGTCCCAAAATGTTCTTAGTTGGCAATTAGGCAGCTAAGTTCCATCCCGCTGCAATATCTCGTCCATTTATCACAACAACCCTACTTCTCTCCCTTTCTCTACTGATCATCTTCTCACGTATCCCAGTGAAATTTTTGTGTCGCATGGTTTGGCATCAATTGGATTTCAATCAACTATTTTTCAGATACTCACATTCATAATCCTGGCTTTTCCAGTGAATATGAACTCAAATCAAACCTTTCAAACTGCCTTGAATATATTTTCCTAACCTCTTGACATAGGTATAACGTATCAGTAAACAACCTCTTTTCAACCAAAAGGATTTTGATTGACGTTTGTTAACAAATTTGTTAAAACATTATGTACGGTTCCACTGATTCGATTGGTACAGGCTCCAAGCACCTTTTTATGATCTTCTTTCGGGTTTTATTCCTTTGGAGTTTCTTTTATCCCCAGTTGTTAAATTTCGTTAGCTTTTTATTGCTAGTTGGGACTCTTCATCAGTGCATACGTCTTGTTTTCGCGGCGGTTTGCGAACGAAGAACTTTTTTGTTTGGACTTCAAGCTGTACTTTCTGAACAACGCGACCGATAGTCAGCACCTTGTCCGTATGACTAAACCAATTTAGGATGTCCTATTAATTCAGCGTATTCGAGTTTACAGGTGTTATCCACTGCTTAGACTTCAATATTCTTGTACTGAAACAGTTCACCGCGGGTCAAAAATGTGACACTTTCGTTTCTGCCCCCGAAGATTTTCAATTACTCTGCATTGTTTGCTTACTGATATCACATACTGAAAAGAGTTCAAACCTTTCCGTCGTGTGTTATCACAGCGCTCAGAATGCTTGCAGGTCAGGTATCACAATCACCATTAACTACCGAAGGTTTTGATTATTGAGATGCAGGAAGAAGGCAAAGGAAATAGCGGTTATTGGCTTGGTGGAAGGAACTGAACCGTTTCAATGCAAGGAAAGATAACTGACCCGGAACGCATTAACTAATCAGCAATTATGTTCTTTCAGTCAGAGTATCCAGGTAGGGGTCGCGAAGAATTTTGTTCGTCCAGAATGCTGACACCTCACTGTTGGTCACGAAACTGTAACCCATAGCTTCCGGCTGGTGTTGTTTCGCAGCGTTGAGTTACTAAAGCGAGCTACCGAAATTCGCCTTTCTTCTGTACCCAAACTAATTTTCAAACCCTACTCGTCCCATACATACGCCTGTTATCCACTTGTAATTCCGTTTCCACAGATTCGCTCGATCAGAGCACCACCTTACACCCAAATCGTAGTCTATCCTCCAACGTATTATCTGTAGTCCCTCATTTATATTTGAGAATAAATTCCATACCTTGATGTTTCAATACGGTTGCTTCTAACTTTGCATTTTGATTAACAGCAAAATTTTACCATGATTGAACATTTGGTTCAAGCCGGTTAGAGTGCCTGGTGGGAATGCACCACAGTACATTTTTTAATCGCAAACTCGAACATTCAGCATCAGATAACCACCCATAAAGAAACGTAGCTTTCCCTCAAATAATAAACCATCTTATGAGGGCCAGCATTGAGAAGAACGTAGATCCCTGATACAGTAACCCAGAGATGGAGTGTTCCAATTTAGCCACGGTCTGCGATCCTCCCTGTTTCCCTGTGTCCCCAGACGAACTTTAATAATGACAATCCCTTTACTGAAAACCCGCTGTGTTATTGGATATTCACTAGATAAAAATTAAGTAAAAAGATGATGATATTCTACGTCAATATACCTAGGTTTATCTCCGGTGAGCTTTTAGTGTTTGTACTAACATTTTGACATACCAAACCACATAATGAACTTAGTTTCTCGATCACAATTATTGGGTTTTAGGAACAGAAGATAAGTCACTTTCCGCAGTTTGTAAATTAGCATATTTTTTTCGAGCAGTTGGGGTAAAAACAATATACACATAAGTTCTGAAGTTCGAACTGCGAGGAATTTTACATCAGATGTGATTACAAGAAAATAGATTACTCCAAAACATCAGTTCGTTATCGGTGTTTTTGATCTAGTTCAGACATTGGACTGCGTGCACCTTCAGAAGATCCCAATGTGAGCATCAATTCATAACAATATTTTTTGTGCCAAGTAAGTAAAACCCTGGCCCCATCCTTCGCCATACCCCTGGGTCGTTCATGATCAGTTCCAAAAGTGGAACAGTATTCATCTCAAATGCTGTTCTCAAATCAGTAACTTTGAGGGGTATCCTATGATGTAGAACTAGCCGGTAGCAGTTTGTGGTCTACTCATTTGAATTCAGTCCAATTTTTTCACCTGGGTTGCGTAGCAAACCGAACATTAAACTCCATAATGGCTTTGGATCAAATATTCAATTTGAGAGGTAAATGGTTATTTGCATCTGCGTGGATACCCAAGCCAAAGTACATAAATAATAGGGACTAAGAATCACAGTAGCTCTACGTGTACTTAAAAGCGGGATTTATTATCCGAAAACATTTGCTAAAGCTAAACTGATGCACAACAAGGGTTTTGTAATTGAACGATTGGTGAATTGTGTAAACAGTCGTGAATTTGTTTAAATAACTGTGATAAGCAGACTATCCATCAATCGATCAATCGATGTTGATTGCACACCATCACCTCTGTCTGTGTTCAGCTAAGAGAGTTTCGTTATATTCGACTGGAAAAACGTTATCGCATCCGTTATTAACCTGCTTCCGGTCCGTGGCGTCGTGAAAAAAATCCCAACTAGATCAAATCGATTCACGGGAAAAAATCAGAGATTTATTAGGTCTCTATGTGCATATCAGCATTTTGATTGAGAAATGTTTGTGATCATTAACTACGCTGGTTCAATTCATTAAATGTGCTCGGTCTCGTCGACACAGTGACATATGGGTACCCTTATCATACACGAATATGGATAAATTCAAAGCGATCACCAAGTGTACAACTGACTAGGAGAAGTACTTTCAGTTTTCTCCGAAAAAGCAAATTGTGAACACTTTCCTCTTTCTAGCAACCCTTTAGTTGTGTCCACAGAAAAATACAACCAAAGCCCCTTGTTGATGTCGGTCGGAAAGCACACACGTATAACTAAGGCCTATTGGCACAATAAAATGTAAGTTTTGCTCTTTTGGAAGCTGCACATATGCGTTCGATGACTGCAACGATAGTTTATCTTTCCGTGGGAAAGAAAACCCACGGCTGAGTTTCACCATAGTCCAGATTATTGTCCTAGACACAATGTGCAAGACTGAATGTGTTTTAGAGAATTAATACGGTAGAGACTTCCAGGTAAAATAACATACATATCTCAAGTTGAACTTTCACCAAAATCAATGACACAAATGACCTCAAGAGGTTCATTCACCCGGTCCATCAGTCAATCCGTCTGTCTATCTGCCTACCTGGTTGTTCGCTGACTGATTAGGTGAGATAAGTGGGGAGATTTGATGGGGCTGTATAATGGACTTCGTCGGTCTCAGGGCGAACGATAAGTGAACTGAAAGCGTAGGAGGCGCGGGGCGGCGCGGCCTTGGGGTCACCTCATCCCTTCTGAATACGTTACAAAACGGCGAACGCGAAATACGGTGTGGTTTGAGCTGGTGCTTGCATTGATATTTTCGTGATTAAAGTTGAACATGAATGTTTCTTTTAAAAGTTCTGCCCCTTTTACGGACACAAATGAGGTTAGAAAATGATGGACGACTGAGTGGTCAAATCAAATAAGTGGTAGATGACAATGCTTTTAAAAGATGAACCAATGTTTAGTACTTTCGTCAAACAAAATTTGACCTAGACGGAAACTTCAATCTACTTACATTTATTGTTTATCAAACAGAAAACAAGCTTTTCAATCTGAGTGTTTCTATCACCGGAATTTTCAGACGGACCAACTTTTTTCACGGGTGAAATGAATGATGCCACCGCAGGTGTTTAAAATGAACTTTAGTCAAAACTGCGTCAGTAGACCTTGCAGTTACTTGAGAATAAAGAGCGAATGAAAGAGGACCGAAAAAGCTTCAGTTATTTACAATCACCAGTAGGCTCAATAGTCATAAAAGCCACAGGCGGACTGATCACCACTGACACCGGAGCAACTGAGTGCATATGTGGCCACGTGTGACTATATAGGTAGACCAGTTTCAATTTAGACCTATGGCTTTCGCTACCGACAAATCTTTTGGTGATGGAAGTCAGTTTATAATCGTTCCCTCCCTTTTCTGTTCACTCTATATATTGATGATGTAAGTGAATCCAGGCAAGTATTTACTGTATTCCAATGCTGAGCAGGAACCACCACGTAAAGGAAAAGTCTTGTAGAAGAGAATCATCACCACATTAAAAACAAAACCTGAATATCACAAGGCAAGAGAGTATTAGCGTTGTCTCTGAAGGTGTGCCTTTTCGAACTAACCAATCAAAATGTGAACGGGAGATTAGTTCGAAAATAGTGGTTAATAAAGATGACTAACACCAATTTAACCAATCTTTACGGGTACATCATTTCCGTGCCAACCCATCATTGTTTAGATACATTCTTCCCTCTCATAATATGTAAATTCTCCCTCGGGGTGTGAGCAATATTCTATCATTCTACTCGTTGGGATTATTGTCGGAAGAGTTACACTATCAAAAATATTGATCAACTGACAAATCCTTATTGGCAAATTCGGTGCGTTACAGTATACCATGCTATAACATCGATAATATTGTTCTATAGAATTTTAGTCGATGAAAAAGTATGTATCGATCAAAATTGAAGCAAATCAGTCACATGTTCGGATATGATCAATTCTGTTTCGACCGCGCAGTAGGATGAGTTACAATTATTGTTCTTCACTCAGCTCCAACATTTTCGGACAGACATTACAGAGTGATGAGCCTCTTCACGCATGTGTTTCTCTTACTCGGTTGAGAACGACAGCTATGCTGCTGAATTACTCATCTTCATCTTTATAGTCAGCTGTAAATCGTATGCCGGGCTGAAGCCATCTTGAGCTCCTTTGAACTCTGTCTAGTCCGTCACTTTGGTTATCTACGCCCGTATGCCTCGTTGCTGAGACTAGGTACTTCTTATAATTCATTGTTATCACCCTCTGTTCATTATCTTCCACATCATTATATCAACAGGAAATCACAGGTTACAGAAAGAAACCAGCAGTATTTATATAGGAAAGAAACTGAATTGGTTGAAGGAAATTAGTTTTGGCAATGCAACAGATTGTCTAACTTTCTTGAACAGGTATCGCCACATCGTTTAGTTTTATTACTAATACGAATGAAAACTTATAATTATAATAAATAGATTAACTTTTCCTTCATTGAAGGAGTTGCATTCAATCTAAGGTTGCCTATGGATGTAGAAAACTACTCCCAAAACTACTCTTCCTCTCCCTCTCCGACTTATTCTCAATTCACATTATTATTATTATTCCCCCTTACCCATTACTATTATCTTTCATTCATTCTTCTTCGTCCCATATCCTCATCCCGCCCATCACTATTAGATCATTAACCTTACCACTGGAAATTCCCAAGTTATTACCCCGGGGTTGTAACCTGGTCGATGTCGGTGTGAGGGTCTGTTAGGTAAAAAGACTATTTTTACCTAAAACTGACTATTTTTCGAGTGTCTGCAATTCGGAACATCTCCAATCAATACCAATCTCGCGGAGAATAATCAATCATATCGCGTCATACGGAGACATTCACTCCGTCCGTCCGATCCGTGATCGACTGAAATTCGCTAACTCCGTGACTTATGATCGATCGAACTTTGCTAACTGTACTTGGTTGGCATAATCTTTTTATTGCATTAATCGATGCTATTTTGAGACACATATAAGCATCAGATTAAAACTTGTAAATTGACTTGCTTTCCTGTGTGTCGAATACACGTTCGCTGTGCACGAACTGTGTTCTTGCTTACGTAGCTGGGAGAAGGCTACTAGTGCTCGTGGCGTCCAATCTGTGCTGTGATCGTACTCGTGAGGATAGACGAATAGTGTGGCCGTTGAGGTACGTGTGTTCCTCGTGTGTCATCGTGTGATATCTTGTTGTGTGTATATTGTGATCAAACGAGATCCGGACACAACAGGGTCTGCTACTCCGATCCGTGAGGTGTGGCCGGAATGTGGCACAAGAGTAGGAGGTCTACTATCATATCTCCTGAAGTTTTTGATCGCAACATTGACGAAGAGTCTTCTTCCATCTATAGCAACATCGGGGGGATTGCTGGAACCCACCGCTGCAAGAAACTGAACTAACTAGCACACCGTAAACAACGTCCCGGAACTGAGCTGAACTGAATTGAACACCAATATTGATAATTAAATCCCATTTTTTTCACTCGCACATTTCACTCTCACTCAACGTGAACGTGAGGCTTCATTTACTTGTCCCCGTGGAATAACGCGCTTAGGCTGCACGGTCAGTCGCTTGTCCGAACGAATTCATAAACACCACCAACCTGTGTGGCTGAACACCGGAACAATTAATTCACTCGCTCATGCAGTGGTTTCACACCTGGCTGTGGAAGTGGGCGAGGCTTTCCGCCCCCAGTATAAATTACCTGGGCGATTAACAAGGTAGGTTGACTGTCGGATTGTGGCCACAGCAG
>UZAN01040111.1:53604-84640 GCA_900618425.1 Echinostoma caproni | reverse complement strand
TTTCTCTTTCGTTTTTGTCACAAATGCATGTGATTGGGATCAAATTTTTAGTTGACAGTTTTTGTCACCAACAAAAAGAAAGGTTAAGTCAAACAATGGTACAGTAAGCGCATAAAATGCATTGTCTGTGTGAAATAGGATGTATGTCAACGGGTGATAGAATCGCGGGGAACCTACAGTATCAGGTTAGAATTTACCTAAAAATACTCTCCAATCATAATTGAGAAGAACTAACTACTTAGAGTTACAAAACATGCCTATATCTATAGAACTGTCACACTAAAGTCATAACGTCAGTTGTTTGATAAGAAAATGCTCCAGCTCATCTATCAAGTACACCTGCTATACGCAGTCGGACCGTTTATCGATTTCACTTTCATCGTTACCTCGAAATCCCATTTATCAAACCAATTCATCAATCATTTACCCCGTGTGGTGTATGATTCTGTTTGATCACTAATAAACAAGCATCAATTTTGGGAGTATTAAAAAATTCGATCGAATTCTTTGGGGAAATCAATCAAAGTATTTCTATTTATCACAAAATATTGCTTCATGGTGAAACTCCCTACTTGTCAAAACAATGTGGGACATTTAAAAATAAAGACCTCCACCACCTTTATGCACCTCGTCAGTATCATCACATTGTCAGGCATAAAACGCGGCTAAACTTTGGGAGTGGGTTTACTGTGTAACAAATGTAGTGCTGCTCTCCGTCGCACACACAATGTCTTATTTTTTATTTCGGCAGTTGCGAGAATAAGAATAATGGGCAATAAACAAGTGTTCAGTTGGTGGACCGAGAACCGGCAAGTGTAGTGTGAAAAACTCGGCTCGGTATCCGAGTCAGCGTGGTCCACCGAATTCACAACAAGATTCTTATTGTATGCGGTCCTACGGTTGGAAAGGGAGTTTCCTTGGGGTCGCATCAAGCGCGATCAATCGTTTAGTGTTCGCCACTGTGAATCTGGTCAACGAGTTGATGAGTAGCTCATATCTTACAGAGATTAATTAAATTCGGTCAGAAAACAATACAGATATGTGCAAGTCTGTGCACGCCACTTATTCCATCAAAAATGCGGTGCACATGGTTGGTGTGAACTACACGATTCCATTCACGCATTGGAAAAAAGCTAACTTTTATGAGGATCTTTCCAGGCCATCCATCGATGCATACAAATTTGGAACATGTGGGTAAATATTGGCGTAAATCGTTTGCAAGGTAGTGAAAATCAGATCACGTAGCTCATGTTAAAAGCATTCACTTTTAGCTGTTTTTCTAACTTCACATTTCATTTTCAAGCACTTCATCACCAACCGAGGTGATATGTTCGGTGCTTGTTAAGTAGCGGTGTTCTGCTCCCACCCGTCCGTTCAAATAAGTTCTAAGTTAGCGACTTTTTATCCCTTATTCTCGCTGTTTTCAACCTAGTTTGCGTTGGACAATCAAAAGGGAAGGGGAGGCGCTTTCAGATGTATTGCGATTTCGAGGTATGTAGATAATGTTGCTCTTGTCTTTCTCCATTGTCTTGAAATAATTCTTCGAAGGCTTTATATCCTTCAATCAACTCAGTGACAGGTTCATCAAACAGGGAAAAGTCAATGAAGCTCGGGGCATTAACCGACGCAACAAGCTGGTCACATTGTGACCTAAAACCAAGCCTGAGAAACCGCAATCCGAACGAAAGAAAAGCGCTCTCTCTGCGTGGTGCGCGTTCAACGGCAAACTAGGTTGAAAGTAGACAGAAGAAAGGACAAAAGATCGCCAAAGAACAGCAGACTTAAGCGAACGGGTAAAAGCAGAACAGAACATGCACTAAAAATGTCACGTCGGCTGGTGACAACACGTTTGCAAACAAAATGTCATTGAACAGACAAAAATGAGAAAATCATTGGTTTAAACATGGGTTCTTATCAGCTGAAGAGCTGCCAAACAGCATACAGCAGTGGAATTGTGGAAACATCCGCTGAGAACGTAAACGCTTTTTTCGGGCATTTCCAAATTCGGAAAGTATGTAGCACGGTGTTTTTGGCAATGAACAGTAAATCCACCGAGGCAATCTGTAATAATCATCCAAAAAATATGTGTTGAGTGACAAAAGAGTTGCACGTCTAGCGTTAATGTATAAAGCAGCTAATTCGTGGACTCCTCCTTCCCATTAACATTTGGTAAGCTCTTTCAGACAGACAATCAAGATTATGCTTGGTTTCAAAGAGAACCGAACAGCGTATTTGGCTGATGACGTTTGCATTATATGTTTGCTTGTTTTCAATTTGTTGAATATGAAATGGGCCCGGGATCGCTCAAGGACTGTCTGTGGGGTATACGGAAATCGGAGGGGCTGGCGTCGATGGAAGGAAATCGAACCGATCATCATCAAGCCCATCTGCTGATATCAACGACTATCGGACGAACGTCACAGTTGGGCAAATGTTTGGTAATTATCATTATGGAAATTATCCTTTGGGTTGATTAACATGGTTGCTCTCATCCTTATTTCAATCGATCGATTCAGGCAGGTAGTTCAGCTGGTAGAGGACACGTGACGATGGCACAATGGGTCTTCTCGTCCTTGTTCATGCTCGACGCATCGTTTTAACATTGATCGCATCATGCCATCTTTTCCTGGTTGGATCTGTTATTCATCCTTACAAAACTGCATTGAGAATAATATAAAACGGACGCAACATGCCGTCAAAAGACTGCTCTGATCCTCGTGCTTTATGTGCGTTCAGGGTTGCGGTACAGCTACGAATTTTTTCTTCGCCAATCAGGCGGTTTTATTTGTTCCCGGTTCGAATCATTGTAATGTCCATACCACGAGAAGGGGAAGGAATTTGTTGTTCCATCCTACCGAAAATGCATATCCGCGATCTGTTCAACATTGTCGAGCAAGAGAAACCTGCCACTTTTCCCTATGCGAGTTGACCAACACAGATGAACAGTGAATCGTCGAGTCCTCTTTAAGAGTTCATCAATACTATAAGAAGATAAATTTAGAGAGATCTTATCATTTCGGTTAGTTTTCTCAACGAATAATGAAAAATAAACAAGACCATATATAACACATTGATCTGATCAATGACGGTGAATGAAAGTGCACAAGCAAACAAATAGGAATGGAAATACAGAAGTCAAAGGTCAACTCCACGGTCAGTGGATTGATTCCATCCAGAGCGTTAGTACAGAATGCAATTAAAAGCCCGATGTTCTGGCCAGCATAGGAAACCCGGGATCATCCGTTGGAAAAGTCATGTCATGACAACAACATGACCAGTAATGCCCAGTAATCGAAATCTCAAAGTTTTGACTATAAATGAAGCGTTGCATTTTCGATTACATCACACCAGTTTATTCCAACAAAACGTTTGGATCTGATCAATCCACTTGTGGTGGAGTTGACCTTTGACTTATATCTTTAGTAATCTTTAATAGTACACGTTGGTTAGCCATAGATGACCAACCCATTTTGCTGTATATGTGCCTACTTGGATTAAATCATGAATTGAGGAGGTTAGACGAAATGTCACTGTCCCACGGTTTTAGTCTTGAGTACCAATGAATGTGTTATTTTATTATTTATTACAAAACAACAATAATTGGTCGCGATATGTGAGTTGTCATGCTAAACGAACAGTTAGGGCAGATTAAAGGTGAAAGGAAGAAAAACCTGAGTCATTGCAATTATCATTTTGAATAGATTGAAATATTTGCTCAATCTACTAGGAAGCAAATTAAGCAGCAGAAATCAGTTTACTTAGCATTAAATCAAATATTTTGAAATGGAAAGGCGATTATCTCAGCAAGAATGGCGGATGAACAGATCCTGCATTTTTTGCCCACAGTAAGAGGAACGAGACACTATTGAAAAATACATGATCTATTAAAGTACACCACAGAAAACATGCCCTCAATAAAGGGCTATTGGTTTAGACTCTGCATATAAATCACAGAACGAAGTTACCATTCATTTAATATCAGTATTGATTACATTTTTGATTCAGTTTATTTTTTTTACATAATATGCCATTTTGAACCTTATGTCGGGAGTTATTATTCGCGTTTTGTGCAATAGCACAAGTTTCACTCACTGAATGATACTTTACTGATCATGCAATCACATATTTCAGATAAATGGGGCCCAACTTTTCCTTCGCTTGGAATAATGAACGGAGAAGCGCTGATCGGGAACACTATTTATTTTTCAGCTAGATTTACCTGTTATCAGAGTCAGACAGGTCTGACTTCATTGTCAATTGGATTGACAGAACGGAAGAGAAACGGCAGCACATGTTTGATCATGTCCAACCGGTTCGTGGATAGGTGCACTAAACCGAGCAGTAGCCACTGGCAATGAATCCCTCCTCTTCCTCCTCTTCGAGTGTGGCGCGGAGATAGCACTGATCGTGTTGAATCATATTGGATCTGAAGTGTACAATCTCACCATGTGGCATTTCATACACATAAACCTGAACGGGTCTTTCATGCATTATCTACGGAAATGACTGATGTGTTTACTACTAAACCCGTGTCGAAGTATCCTCAGTTCAGAGGTCAGACATATGTTCCTAGTTCACTCTCTCTCCCTCTTGTTTTCATTCACACTGTCCGAGAAATACTGACGGCTTCTTAATGCTGTTTGCCAAAGTACATTCTTCTGAAAATTGGATTTACTTTTTTGGGGGTGGTGGGGGGACGCATTGTGTATTGCTGACACAATCAGTCAGCCCTGCGCACGTAATTACGTCTGAGGTTTTTGCGAAACACACTGGGATCACTAGACTGACAACTTTGAAAGGTGTTTACCCGTCCGTCATCACGATAACCTGTCCACCTGTTCTATCAAAAGTACGCAAAGGTGGTCTTCCCCTGCGTCTTATTATGGATGTGAGTAAGTCTCTGCAACAAGGCATGGTCAAATGGCTTCAAAGAGCTGAGGTAAGGGGTTGGGAGTATACCGATGAACTTCCGTTTGCGATACACGCTTGTTTTGTATCCTAACCAATAACTCAATAAGCCAACGGATGTTTTTGCCAAACAACCCATCACTGTTCACCGATGTCTCGTCAATATATATGTATACTCAACTTGGAGTAGACTGGTAAAAAAACTTACGGGTTGTGTTCGTGTGTACGTGTGTTTGTATGCGAAAATAGCAGAAATGCCGGTGGAAGCAGTAGCATCTCAGTTGGTCTGATGAAACAAGGATAGATTCTTCAATGAAGTGTAGAACAGGATTTAAGCACCTACGATGGCTTTTATCGTGTGCCGAGGGCAAATTAAATGTGAAGTACTGTGTAGCCGCTTTGATCTCAGTGGGTAAGTGAATTCAGAGGCCCGGGCGGAACTGGAACCAGATAGAATGCGAGTATGATACCCAGTTGACCATCATGCAACTGGTGAGAGATTTCACTTTGATAATACATAAAGCGTATTGAGGGCATCAGTACTCGTGCATCTCAGCACTAGCCTTCCGAGATGAGATTTGGTCAGAGAGATTCCGAACATCATTCATTTTAGCGATTGAGTGGTGAAAGAGTTGATTCAATGATAGATTGATTTTTTTATGTGCTGAATTCGCCGTGTAAATGAGGTGTGATTTGGAAAACTAGGAAGCCTTGGAAGGCTGTTTTAACCTGGTTGGGTCTCATCAGTAGTGTGAGTCAATCGACCCACTTAGAGATCGAACCCGGGATCTCATAGGTTGAACGCAAGCATACTACTCACTCGACCACTGAGCAGCTGATCAGACCGTTTCTCATTTTGAGTATACGCGATATAGCGCAATCCATCTTTGTGAGCCTGTTGCGGGCAACAGAATTTGCTCATCTCAGCATCAGCCTCCAGGGTTATGATTCGGCTGGAAACCTTCACAACCTGACTATTTGTATATTGTATGTCGCTGATAAGACCCGACCAGGTCAAAACAGCTGTTCAGGGCTTCCCAGCTTTCCAGCACACGCCTCAATTGCACGACGTATTCATCATATAAACAAATCAAATCCTCCATTACTCTCGTGCAATGGAATGTGACTTTTGACGGACAAAATTGAACCAAAATCGTTCGGTGAAATGATTTTGGTAAACATGTTAGCATTACATTGAAAAAAAGTGAAATTGTAAGTATCGACCAGTTTGTGTGTGCTTTGACCACAGTACAAGACGGCAGAGTTCAATGAATCTTTCATTATGGAAAACCAGAGGCAGACAAATATTACACGCATACCGCACCGGATAAGTGTATTTTCTTTTCGAGGCCACAACAAAGAGGTTAAACCCTTTTTTGAGAGAGAAAAGTAATCGAGATAGTTTTTCATGTGCTAATATTCAACGTCTATTACAGCCAATTCTGTCTCAAATAATTAAAGAAAAAACAGATGACAGTCCATTCTATTTTTACAGATAATTTAATGACTAATAAAGTGAAACTAATTCGCTGAAGTACTTTATTTTCTGATTTGCACCATTTGACTGATCGCAGATGCCAGACGTTGAGAGAAATCGATCCAAAATTGATTCGCGCATGGTGAGCAAAGGAAGTCATGCAGCTCAAGTATATGGGTCTCGACTTCCATTCAGAGATTCGTGACCGAACTTCCGATACGGACACTGTTGCACTGTTAACGAATCTGAACAAGGGGAAACAAATTTTCAGTGCTGCTTTTCGGTCACCACAGAGAATCCTCTCCTAAATAGTAGTGCATTCTATACCACTCGGAAGTTGGTTTTAATTGTCAATGAAAAACTGACTACTGGTTAACATGATCGTATTTCATGTATAATAATTTCACTTTTCATTTGTAGTGCAACGGGTAGGCGTAGCTGTGAAACTTTTGTTTTAGAACACGGAAGCACATTTATTTGAAGAAAGCTAATCTTCCCCTGACAGATGTGAAAAGGGAGGCTAGTATAAAAATGCTACGTGAATAATATCCTTGGAAATTTTGTTGAGTGAATCTATAGAAATGACGAGAAATGCCGTGATGATCAGAATCAATTTTTGATTAGGCACAGGCATACAGTCAGTGTGCATGAAAAAGGCCATTCATTGTACAGAATTGATGATCGATTATGACGAAAACATACTTTGCCGAATTTTGTAAAGAATAGAACAATTGACGGTTTGCCTGTACAACCTCATCTATTCCTTCATGCTGCCCGCGAGAGTCAGGTAAACTCTGGTCATTTATACATAATTCAGTGACATAGTCGATATGCTTTTGTTCTCGGCACGTGGTTACGCCATGTAAATCCACTTTTTCTTTATCCCTAACTGAGCTTGTTGTTCATTTATTAGCATTTTAGAGATCATTTATTTGGGAATTAGTCGTATCCTTTGGGATTTGCCGGTACGAGCCCTAATGTTGAGTTTAGCCGACTTTCCGTTTTGTTGTAAACACTTAAAGTTATTTTTCTTCCCCGCTAACACCTGTATCACACGGCTCGATAAATGAACATCAGCTTCAAAAAGTGTGAAAACGGGCAATTGATTACTTGGCCACATGAGTTTTTTTATCTGGTTGGTTAGTTTTACGATCCCATTACTGGTCAATCTGATGGGTGTTTCTCCCACAGCCCACAGCTCTGGGAATCAAAGGCGAGGTATAAGGAGCATCAATTGAGCAAACAAGGCGAGTAATTTTGATCGACAGGGTTATGTTGTTCAAGGAATGTTTGTTCATCCCCATCCCTTAAATCCCGAGATTTTCTATACATTGCTCAATCCACAATGTCCGAAATCAATTTATGATGGTTCAATGTCAATTAAAGTGTCTCGTAATCAACTTGCAATACCTCTCACTTTGTGAATGCTGTCTTTTGGCGAATCCCTACGGGTCTTAGAAAGAACGAGCTTGCACAACTTACGATCTGGCTGGCGATCGATGTCAGTGATGCAGAACCTTTTCCTGTTCCCGGAAAATGAGGTTTGCGGCTCATCACACACAAGGAAGTTTATCATTCCGCAGGGCTAGACGAAGAGGAAGAGAACCAAATTTCAGCAATGGTTAGTTGTGCAATCCCCGTATTTCAAAGATTCCTTGTTTTACTACAAACGACATCTTCCGTGTAGAGAAAGTAACCTTTGGATTGACACTGGAACAATGAGACTTGATGATTGAACGTCTTAAATTGATATCGGGACGTATGAGATAAAAGAATATATGTTGGATAACTCATCTGGTTGAGACGCGAAACTGCATCGGCTCTGTAAGTTAAAACGTTAGCAGGTGTTCCGGGCGTTTGTTATCTTCTGCTTCTTCAGCTGATAAGAAGAAACAACTGATGTATCTTGGGATCGAAAATGGAAAGCCAATTGAACCGGAAAGTTTCTGTCCGGTCAGACCATAAGATTTCATCGAAATCAAATCTGACAAGAACTCACAATTTCAGATTTCCTCCTAGAACGCTCTGTTAAAAAAGGAAGATACGTAAACTTTCAGGCAGTTATCAGGCTCACACGAATTGGAACCGGTACACAAGGTAAAAAGAAATCGTAATTGGTAATGGACTAATTACCTGTATAAAACCGAACGACTCATTCCTATGCGAAATCGTCACAGGCTAAAAGTGTATATCCCTAGACTGTCAGATTTTTCACTCCCGACGCGGAAGTACTGATTTTGAGTCCTATCAGAGGTCATGAATAGAACGCAACACTGATTGGAATCAATAGGTTGCGCATAGCATTTCAGCCATCATCATCATCACCTGCCAATACAGAATCATATCTCCTAGTAATCTGAAAGTTTTCCTTGATAGCGTAGTTGAAACTTCACTTGGTGAATTAACAAAGTGCAGTTCTGGTTTAAATCTCAAATCTTTGAAATCTTTGAGGATTTTTGACATCGCGCACCTATGACTGTACGCGCAATTGAAGCGAATAATAAGACCAATCACTAGTGTGACTTAAATTGATTGACTAAACCAGGTTTTCTTTCAAACAAAGAGCTACTGGCAAAAGGCCTTTGGAAGAAACGAACAGCCGGTCTTGTTTTGCGTTACCGAAGAATAAAGGATTCAAAAAACCACCCATTTTGAAGAGCCATTTTGCTGCAGACTGTGATTTTGTAAAATGCACCAACTTCAACTAACATTCCCCACCCCTCCTGCTCTTCTACCCATACTCAAATGACTTTGGTAATGACTCAACCACTCAGTGCCTTTCGCTTGACCCCATGTAATTTTAAATGTCCATATATGGTATTCTTATGATAAAATTTGACCTATTTAATGTGCGTAGACAGCTGACTGAGAGCACACGAAATTGATGGCCAATATCAATTCTGCTCATATTGTGTTACTTGTTTTATTCAAACTTCAATTATGTTCTCTCCCTAAAGCTGTATACAACTTATTTAACTATTTGTTCAGTTATTTTGCCGGTTTTAATAGTCCATCATGTGTACAATGTGAATTTTCTGAGACAGGTGTTGCAAACACTTCATTGAGACAAAGATGATGATGAGTGTAAATGTTCCGAGGTTTGATATTGAGGGAAGTACGTCTACAGATTTGAAACAAACTTCTTTCAACATGAAGCGTTATTCATCAATAATAATACGCCCATATCACCTGTAGCACCGGAGGCGCTATTTAACCAACCGTTGTTGTTGTTTCCCGTTTATTTGCCTGTGCCTGTAAAGGGGCAGCTTGTTGGCGACCGCCACACACACACTGTGCAGTGTTGAACGCAAGCACGTCCGTTAATGAGGTGGTATGCTATTAGCTAAACATGCATAATGGCGTACGTACTTTTCCTCCGGACAAAGAAGTGGCGTTCCGTACTGTCCGGCATGCCGATTACGTGACATTTGGGAAGAAAGATAAAGAAGATGACCGAATAGGTGCACACAAGAGGCAACGAATATCCATCACGGCGCGCTGTGGGGTCCACAACGGATGCGGACAAGCAATTGTCTCTAAAAACGTTCCATTTTCATTTGCTGCTGATGACGATGATACCTTATAATCTGATAATCGCATTAATTTAATTCAAGTGGTACTACCTCCTCTCTGTAGCTCTTGAACCATATGCCAACATAGAGTTCATTTTGCTCGCAGGATTTTAAACCCGTTGGCGACTGGTTCTATATCCCATACACAAAACTCTCTCAGACGCAAATTTCTTCAATGACGAGAAACTGCATGCCTTTATTTTAAGCCTCCCAGGAATTGTTTAGAAAATTTATGAATCTTACGAGGTTCAGATACATATGATTGCAAATAGTATTTGTTCATTGGATGATCGAGATTTTGTATCCGACGGGGGTATGACACAAAATAAGAAACTTTTTCAATCGTTTCTGGCAAGAATGCAGAAATATCACCATACTTAGACGAGTAAGTTACTATTGTTGGTTAAGTTTTGCTTCGTATGTTGTTTTCACTCTACTTCGGGATGACACGGGTGATGCATAAGACGTGAATTTCAAACCGGAATTCTGGAGAAAGCTTTTTCATGTAGGAAACAAAAGTGGACTGGAATTTCATTATTCTATCATGGATGCGTTAATGCATTGACAATGTTAATGAAAGTTGTCAGATTTCAGATTATCTTATTAACTAGTGCAAACATACAAGCAACGTCGGATACGAAATTAGTTATTTGTTCTTAAATCACAGACCTCATTTCCTCTAATGGTGTACGGAAATAGGGACGACATGAGTGGTTCTGTATTAACACTTTCAATATCCTTTTTAAATTAAACAAATGCATTTTCCAGGTACAAAAAAATAAATCTGGTCGTGGAATGAATCTGTCTTTTGGGTAGTGGCAAAACAAGTGATTGTCTGTTCACTAGCGCCATGGACTATTGGGAATTAGTTATAGAAATTATAGAATGTATCNAATGTATCCGGTATCCGAGCCTATAGTCGCTTTGGCGAAAATGGGTTAAGACGTGGGTGTCTATCACGGTTTGGAAATGTCTACAGTTTAATTTACTTTCAGTTACAGTGAAATGTACATAGGCAGGAAGGGGGGGGTAAATTACGGTGTAGTAAAAGAATATTCAAACAAATATAGACACACAAAATAGGTCATTCGAACTATGTTTCAATCGAGATGGAATACGCAATCATAAGTGAAGATACCCAAGCACATGAAGTACAGAGCAAAAGTTTACGGACAATCAATAAATTAACCAGGCCAATTATTTCAAGATACCCCTACGAGAAAAGTATTGCATCCCCCCCCACCCACATGGATTTACCCATTGAAACCCCTTTTATGAGCCTATAAGATTTCAATTCATTTCAGTGTCGACAGTATGCCATTCTCTAATCAAGAATGCTTATGGTCTGTGTTTTGTGATGTAAACTCTGGATTGCCGGTGCACCTTTCGAATTGGAATAGCCCAAATGTTTTCCTCTTGATCAAAGTATTGCATCCCCCCACCCGGGACTTCACACATCTAACTCAGTTTTAAAGCGGGTGCGATAGATACATCGATTTTGTACCTCAGCATGGCAACTGGCGACCGTGGTGAGTCAGTGTTCAAAGCTACAATCATGCTCATGTCACTTCCGATAACTTTGAAAGAACGAAGCTATCCAAGTAGGTCATTTGAACGCGTTGCCATCTACGACGCGATAAAATAACCTTACTAATTATGAGAAATCCGGAGTAGATGCCCTAAGTAGAGAGTAATATTGGCATGCATAGAATAACCATACGGTATAAATGGGCTCCACTACATTGTGGTAAATATTTTAAGTGGAAAGAGTTAAAGCTGGTAACAGACGGACTGGATACAGATAAGTCCCTCGGAGAAATGTAAGCGTAAATCGCTACGTATGGCTTCAAACACCGTGAATCAGGCATCAAAGATGAAAATGGTGCTTGAGTAGATCGCTTTGGTGCGAACAGTACAAAGAACATTCAGAACGGGCCGTCCCTTGAATGAATGAACGTGCATTACTACAACAAGTTTACAGACAGAACGACGTATTGCAAACTAATACTCATGTGATGACAAATGACTACAGTTCCGTCTACTTTAGTGACAAAACTGAATTTAATTTAGATTTTTCGACACGTGAAACTACTACTTATCTGATCTGTGAAAAGAGCGATTCATCTGTAAGCGAATTACGGGGTTGGAACTACGTGATAGTACAGAATACCTTATCAAGCGAAAGCCTAACCAAACTCGTCATACTGCCTGCGGTGCAACATTCTAATGCATATATTTGTTCATTCAAGTGGCACTGTGTGCTGACAATGGCATCCAATGTTCGCTATACTTATTTATAAACACACTTGTTATTATTTTGCGGTACCAAGACAATGTTGTGGCCCATGTGGAGCTTAGATTCAAATTCAATGTAAAACATTCAGGCCATTCTGATATCAGACTGTTCTAAGTTGTGGCCACTAGATAGATTTAAAAAAATTTAAAATCTCGCAGTATTTGGATAAAAGGGATTCATTGTTTTAACATCCCAGATTGCTTTCGCCCAGTGAATCTACGCTGACCAAGCTACCTGAACCCTCGCTCTCCTCGCGTGCAAAAAAGCAATTAACTTATAGCATCAACCTGAATTTGTTGTATGCAGTCCGCATCCCTACACTGGATGTCCACTTTAATTTTGAAAGCACCGTTAGTTCTTCATGTGTTCATTGTTATGTGCATACACCAGTTTCTTCTGTTACTTCTGTTACTTGTCCACAAAAAAAGCATCTTGCAGTTTTGCTACTCACAACGCATAGGATATGATAAAAATGTGGTGGTGGTGGTAGTAGATACGTTAACATCAAACCAGTGTATCAAAAATTTGACGAGATAGTTTGTTCAAGAGCTGGACGAGCCAAATACCATGGGATGGTAATTACCACGGCCAATGATGATACGAGAATGTTTACCGATAGTTTTGCTACCGTGCTACACATTTTTGAGATTTGGTCCAGTTAAAGATTGTCACAATGGAAATTAAAAATCTTTCTAAAAAGATTTCCATATTCAATCGCGAACTACAAAATAATGTGATCTTACTTTTTGTGATATGTTCAGATCATATGGATGGGTTTTCTTTTAGTTTCTATGGATTATCTTTGAATGCCAGCTTAGTACTGGAATGGGTAAGTCAGTTTTTGATTGCATTTAAATCGTAAGCCCTGAAAGACTAGTGATACGTTGGGCAAAGTTAGTTGTCTGCAAAAGGCTTGCAAATATGGGTTGCACCACATCGCGCACATATAAGGTAAAGCAAATTAATCAACTCCCCCGGAGACGATCAAGTGACTAGGATGCTCACGTTCCACGTGTGAGGTGCTAGTTTTGTAATCCCTATAGGGGTAGATGGACTCCCCCAACTGGTGTCCCGACCCGATTGGATCGTGCTATCTGTGAAATGATTTCCAGCACTTGATCTGAGGGTAAGAAACTTTAAAACTTCAATTGAGTTAAAGTACCAATTTACCTATAATATAAGAGAGGTTGTAGTTATCAAAGTTTATCAGAAATACATCCGGCAGATAGAGAACAAAGTTGCGTCATCTTCGTTAAGTTTATTAATGAAATATTTTGGTGGTTCTGTCAAACTTGTGCTTCGTAAATCGCAATCATCACTATTCTGAGGCTCATCAATTGAGTTCACCTCTTTCTGAGTGCCAGTTGATTGATCTATATAAGAAATTCTTTTCAGAATGTTTGTAGATTTTGGTTTAGTCTACGTTTTGTGAACTACAGTCTGACTTACCGTTCGAAGCGGATTCATCTCAAATCAATGGAGCACTTATCATTGAGAGAGAAACCCACCAGAAGCGAGAGCACCAATAGATTAACCGCCTTTTCTCATAATGAGTTTGAATAGGGAATGCTTTAGGCTTACGCTGCTCCATTTGTAACCAGATATATTTATCTGTATCTCATCAATTGCACACTACAATTTTGTCAATCGATGGGAAACAGATCCATGAGCAGCAACCAGATAGCATCCAGCATCTTCCAGTGCATGCCGTTGACCGGGGACAAAGCATTGGTTCGACGAAACTACTGTGTTCTCAATGATTCTCTACAACATCAGTTCACGTTTACTGCAGTATTATTCATAAATGGAAGCCTAGTTTGTGTAATCAAAGAAAGTTATTGATGACCTTGGCCTTTCCTTAGTATGAAGCATAACAATTGTGAATTTCATAACGACAAGTTTAGCAATTTGTTGTGATGATTCATTTACTCAACTGCGTATTTGATTGGTCTGTGTAGGACAAGATGCAGTATATTCTTATTCACACGATGACAAATTGTTCGGTTTTGTGGGGATTTTTTGTAATTATTGCAGTAAAATAGGAATCCATAGAAAGTGTTGTTTGTCTAGTTTAGCATTTAGGTTTGCAATGTGAACAAAATAAATTTCGGCCATTTATTTTGATAAAAGCAGAATGTTTGAAAAGAACCAACTGGGTTAGCACATGTTTCATTGAAGCTAAGGTAAAGTGATATTCATAAGGCTTCTTGGCCATCAGAACTGACGTGATTTTGCTTTCTGTCATTTATGAAATGGGGTGTCGATTCCAGATTAAAATGGTAAATCACTAGTGTGAATCGGAATAAGCTTGCCCAATATAATTTACATTAGAGACAGAAGAGAGATGTTTGAACCGGATTCACAATCAATAATGACTTTATTCTTGGAGAGAAAAATGCCACATTGAAGTGCAATATCCCCGTTCTTGTGTACAAAACGGTATGTAAACATCCCGATCACTAGATCTAATTTTATTTTGGACTTAAGCCATTCACATTCCGTTCATTTGATTGCGAAGAAGACATGTAAACAGGATGTTTCCCTAAAATCACTTGAACACAGAAAGGAAGAGAAGAGATTGAGAAAAGATGGTGTTCTTCGTGTGTAACTCAATTCCGTGATTGACTGTTGTCATTTTCCTGCATATCAATATCACCTATTATGGTAGAAATTTTCGCTAAGAGGGAGTTGTGTTTACCAATTCCCACCCGAAACGAAGAACACGCTCAATCGTTCTCGGCTGAAAAATATCCTTTTGCTATCACATGTTGCCATGGTTGATGAAGTTATTTGAGCAACGTGTGTGTTATTATAGTTGGGCATATTCAGTTCCATTCCTCCTAGAAATGCCATTTGAGCGCATCGTCTGTTAGTTGTATATGGTGATTTCGTAAAGTTTTCCACATTATTCTCGCCTTGCACGGATCTGTAGCATAGGTATACAGAAATTCTAGTTTGCACTTAACACAGTGAACAGTACCTGAAGATACATAATAACCACACCCACACTGAGAGAATTATGAGGCTTATAATCAGGTCGAACTCTCATAGTCGTCTTTAGAATTCAAAAGTGTGAGAGACTTATCTTGTTCCATACTTCTTATCACGGTCGATGCAGAACACATACGGATACTTGTGGTAGTTTGCGAAGTGTTACAGCTTGTCCAACGTTCAATTAACCTAACCTGTCTGTTTCCTTCAGTATCTCATAAATCTTTGAACAGGGTAGACGAAATACCTGAAGAACTGCGTTTTCGCAAATGTGCTTTTCGAGAGAGAGAGAGATACGGCGCCCAAAACATCGGATCGTCAATTATCGCCGGTCGTAGTCGAATAGTTTAAAGTAGCATAGCTGAAAGGTTTGTTCAATACCCAACCCTGGTTTTAATGAAGACTAACACTTGGATTACCCAGTATTTTGGACTCTCCCCGTGGAGCGAAACACATGGAAAGGACTTCTGTGTGAACGAGGTCAAGAACATGAACCCAGGTGACTCCTCAAAACATTCGACGATCCCGTACCTCGAGCGCCCCGAATCTGAGTGATCGATATCTCATACAAGCTAACACGTGATGGATGGTTTAAGGTCAGTCATTTAGTGCAACAGAATCTTTCGAAAGGGATCGGCTAACTAAACGAGTCAAGGCCACAAGCACCAGAACAGTTTGCTAAGATACTCTGTATCCCGATGCGTAAAGAGGTAACAAGTAATGTGACAAATAAACAGAATCAATGGAATCACACAATTGTGGTAATTTGTCTTTCAGTTTAATTCTTCAAAATACTCCTCCAACAACTATACAAAAATTTTGTGACAAATTTTATCAGAGTTATTTTTTTAGTTTTTCTCTTCTGTCACTCATTATCTATCCGAATAACTTTACAGAATTGCAAAATGAACAAGATGATGTCAGTTGTCAGATGGACAAACATAAGCGTTCTGAAAGGTTGCTGCATCCTCTCTCTCCCTCTCTCGTTACATATAGGTATTGATCGAACTCGTGCAACATCTTGATTTTCACACATTTGTTTCTCTCAATGATTCGTTCTTCCAGCCTCATTCACGGAAGTACACATGATATAGCCCCACATCAGACGCAACATATCTGATATAATATCCACTTGTCTTTGGTTGTATTAGCCACATGTCATTCAAATGTTCAATTTCGCGATTTTGACGATGGTTGCCGGTACATCATTTGCAATATATATATATNTATAATTCATCTGGGTTTGGATTTTATGATTAGGGTCGCAGTGAAAATCGCGCACTACTTTCGATAAATGCACTGCTAAATTTACCACCCACATTACCATCCGCTGCTCTTTTATTCACTCAGTAAATTGAATGGACACATCAACTAATCTACCATTGATGATTCACTTCTCTAATCTCAAAAATTACTGTCGTATACAGCATACGTCTCCTTAAGTTAAAAATCTGACCTTTACATTTCCTATCTATCGTATTCACAAGTTTCACCGAATATAATTTCTAACGTGTTTTGTGACTGTGAACTCCGATCTATTCGGTTATCTTTCGAGCCTGTCTTCTGGGCATTTTCAAAAATAAAAATGTTTTCCATGTGACCGGTGTCGAATTCGCCACCCATCAACATCTTATAGCTCGTGATCGTTTGCGTGATCTCATTCTGGCGGATACTTTACATCTGCCTCATTCAACTCTCGCATTTTGTACTAATCCCCACCATTAGCAGTAAATTTGAAAAGTTTTTCTTCTTCCTCGTCACTAGTTTAGATCGTATTGTGTACCTCAGTGTAAGTTCATGAAGCACATCCACAAGAAAGCCAAGATAACTTCACTGATATTTTTCCCCACATGTAAAAATGACGTTCGCAGTTAACTGGGCTTTGTTCACACAATTTCTGTCCAATATTCCGGAAATCGAAAGAAACAAACTGAACCAACGCAGCGAGTTGTAATGACGTGGCCCATTAATTGGCAAGTGAACTTATTCTAATCTAATGCAAATATAGAACAAGAAAACTTCAAATGAAGTCCAAGTGAACTTCATAAACCAAGACACTTGAGATATTTCGTTGCAATATCGATAAATTGTTTAACCCAGTGTTTCTGTTTAACCAGGGATGCAAATGACGGATCACTGAGAGAGCGAGAAAGAGTGGAACAAATGCAAGGTTGCCATTTAAACCGGATAATGAAATAAACTCGTTCATTTTGGCTGACAGGAAATTTTTCTAGATGCTTATCAAGTAAATGGCATTTGCTTGTTCTAGTAATCCCCCGCGCTTTGTCTAGTTTTGGTGCAGCCAAACATAATCTAATCCAACCAACCTCGATAGGTGGTTGGAGTATTTGACATTCTTGAATCGCGTGATCGGCTTACTGCACTGGATCAGACTGTCAGGCACAAAGCACCTCAACAATTTCACCTCTGACAAGATCACACTGTCATTGCTGGACAGCGGCAAACGTTACTTTTCCAAATGACGATCGTCATTGGACGAGGATAGGGAAAATTGATTCAGTCGATCCCTCCCTCCCCCCCCCCNCTATTTGGTTTCGCGTCATATTCATTCTTTCTCTACTCTGTGTTCTGAATTAGGCCTCCACCCTGAACCTGTGCAGATTTGGACGATTTCACGAATTAATTGAATAATTGCTGCATGCAGTCTTGGAACTTCATGACTTTTTTAGCTCCAATAAGTACTTGGTGTACGTATATTTTGGTTCGCCAATCTTCCGTGCAATAAATCTTGTTTTTGGACAAAACCCGTTTTTTCGGAAAAGCTAACTAAAGACCCGGAGCAATAGCGGACAATCCCGAAAATGTTGACACATCTACCTTTCAGTGTGAGTTCAAAGCTCTATCTGTTTGCTGTTGACTACCAATAAACCAAGTTTTATGCCTACTGTTAGTCGCTATACCACGATCCGTTTAACCAGAAGCTGGATCTAACTATGACAGTAGTACAGAACAGGGATGCATTTTATCTACCGGTAGCGTGCTTGATGACAACACTAATTAAGAATCCGATGATGATGTATACCACCATGATTACTTGACCATGGTAGTCTCCAATGGTTTGTCTTTAACAACATTGGCACTTTGGACAAAACGCAAAGCCAGGAAGAAAAAGCGGAATTTCAGTTATTGCGTGATACGCATGTTTTGGGAATGAATTATAATGTTGATTATGTCTAAACCACGGTGAGCACAAAATCGGTCAATAACATCCAACTAAGCAGCTGGACGATCCTGTAGATAAACTATTTGTGTGCTAGGCTATAGAATATGTCCCTTCACCATTATCCACTGGAACTGAAAAGTACTCATGCCAAAGACACAATACAGTCAGCTAAAACCATCTTTATTACCGGTTTGTTCAAGTCCATTTCATCACAATTTACCACTTCTCGATACTTACAGCTTAACTTGGATTTTCACACAGAGCAATTACATCCAAGAAAATAAAAAAAACGATGCTGATTGAAATGCCTCGCCTCAAGTAAGACGTACTGTGAATTTCCCGGTGAGGAAAGATAAGGTCCAATGGCTACTGCCATAGAAATATTAGAAATGAAAGCTGCTTACACAGTTCACGTTCCACAGCCCTGATCGCTATGGACTTAAAATTGAAAAGGGACTTCGTTAGTACGGGACGAGGGGTTGTTGGGACCGAATTGAAGACCTTTTATGTATTCGCCTCGTTTTCCACTGTCAACAAAAGTTACCGAATCGGGCTTCTTGTACTTCAAACAGTGCGCTGTTGTGGAAAGAAGTCGGACCATTTTTTACCATTTTTATCGACAATTATCTCGTCGTGTGTTCAAATCACCGAGCACTTCAAGCGCACCTGTCCCCAATAACTCATCCAGTAAAGCCAAATATAGCAGTTAAGCTCATTTATGGTTAAAACTAACTATGAGAATAATTATGCTTATCAATTTTAAACAGAGTGCGATCGCTTACATACCTTGTGCCTCAGATCTGACTTCAATCCCGTCTGTGTGAGTATTCGTCTTTGTTCCATGTCTTAAATGGAATCACTGACGTTTGGTCTAATGAACGAAACGCTTGAAATAAAATCATATTACAAAAACGTTCCGATAAATTTCAACTATATCAAAATAACTATATAATAATTGTTTGCACGCAATATTCTCCAGCTTACCAAAGGGACACCGAACGAGAGGTAGGAAGCTTTTTCGCCCTCATGGTGTATCATGCAAACAACAGGCAAACTATTGATGGTGCTTTATGCCAGTACGATTGTACTATCATTATATCCAAATATCATATCATATTCAATCTGGTGAAGGAGGCTCGAATCAAGGGGGGACAAGTCTGAAGAAATTCAGGGTTTCTAACGAATTGGATCAGTAACTGCATACTGTTTACCTGCTGCTTACGAAACTACGCAAGGATAGTTTGTGCACACGTTTCAATAATAAATTAGTCACACAGACACACGCTATCATTTTACGATCTATTACTTTATACCCCAGAAAATGCTACTAGAATTTTGTGTTCAACAGCTCTTAAAAAATTATAATGATCAGACCAGCTACATAGGGCACTACCGCGGTTGTTTTTGGCCTATTTCTGTTTCGAACCAACGACGTTAGCTACGTATGTTTTGTAACAAGATTGGACAAACCTTTTCAGAAAATCGCACTGTGCAACACAGGTATTCGCATTCAAAGCCACAAAGATTCGACGTTACAGCACACGAAAGCTGCATTTGTTGAAACTAATCAGAATTTCTTCTCTCTTCCATCACAGCTTATTTCGAGAAAAAACTAATTTTGCACTATCAAATCCAAACAGGTTTTACGCTGTCCTGGCAAATCTCCGCAGGTATGTGGCAAACTCAGTTCTTTTTTATTATTGAGGGTTTTTGATTACCAAATAAGAACTGCATTTATAATATGTTAGAAAAAACAAAACAATTCAAGTTCCCTGTTGTTAATTAAAGATTTCTCTATTTTTGTACCTTCGGGTTTTCAACACAGTTGCTTTATTTCCTCCAGGAAAGAATTTTATTCTCTGAAATCAAAAAACATTGCAGTGGCATTATTTGCCTGAAGACATTTGCCGTATTTTGTGAGGTTAATTTCCAGTAAATTACGGAGTTCTGCGCGGTAAAATCAAGGATACATATACAAGTCCCAAAACATTTTGATACTCATTTGTTTACATCCCAGTGGTTTTATGGGAGAACTGATGTTGTCGGTTTGAAAATGGTGATTCGGTTACTTTTTGATTAAACATAAATATCAGTAAAAAATACTGTGAACATAGATAAACTAAGATATTAGTTTTTAGCATATCAGACTGCCCACTTATCCTTCACTCCCGCTCTGACATTTGTCTCCTTATACGGATCAGAGTACCCGAAACGATTAGTTTACAATTCAAACCAGTAGTGTTAATTTACTCATTCACTTATTCAATGGTCAATCACCATTTGGCTCCTAACCACCTTTTGTAAAACATACTGTCTGACGCGTTTTCGCCGCATATGTTTACTTCCCGCTTTATTCATTGTCGTCATCTTTCCCAATCTCAACATGTTTATGGTGAATCAGAGAACATTTTTACACTCTGTCCGGTATTCAATTCATCCTCGTTTGACGGCTAACATTTATATGCATGATATATATGATATATATATGATATGATATATGATATATATATATATATGACATATATGATATATATTTATATATCAAAGTGATAGCTCTCCATTTTGTTCTCTCAACGTATGTTCACCGTGTACTCTTGAATCATTCGTAAGCGTTTAACACATTTCCAGATTGTCTTGCGTTTTGTCATCGTCCGTTAGGTCAATATTGCAACGATTGTTAACTGGGATTTGTTTTTCACTAGCAGTGGAAGGTCAACACCAAGCAGACGGCTTTCTCCACCACAGCCACTCACGAACGATTCACGAGGGTGTGGACGGGCTTGTGAGTTGTAGTCACTCATTACAATTTGACACAGCTTCACCGGGTAAAAGTGCAACTGGACTGTGGCTGAAAATTCCACTCAGCAGTGCGTTTCCTGTTAGTGAATCTCATGGTAGTACAACATCAAGCAAAAGTTAAATCTCTACAAAATTATTCCGTTAAGTAATACGGTTTCTGCTGGCATCCTCAGGCTTGACTGCACGTGGTTTTCCTGTCAGGTTGCATAAATCCAACGTTTTCGGACAAAGTCCCCATGATAATTAATTGAACATCAACTTACATATGTTTTATTGCCCCCTCTCCCTCGTGTGATTCCTGGATAGTAATAAATGCATTCACAGTTTAAGCCACTTGCCAATCTCTCCTAGACGGTAGGATATTCACTTATTGACACCACCTGAATTTGACACTTGATACATCTTAGGCAATAATTTGTAACTCAATCATCCCAACAACAACGGTACTTGTGCCTTTATTTATCTCCTATATTTCACTTCAATTTATTGATCCTGGAAATCGTAACAAATCCCAGTTGATACAAAATAAACCTATTCTCCGAAGACTATTAGAATTCGAGCATTACTCCTGTCTGTAGCCTTGCACCCCCGCACACCAGCGGAAACACTTGATCTACCTACGCATATATTTAAAATATATGCCGGTAACATCAGCTCTTTCTAATGGTTGTACTTTTGGTCTACGCTTTCCCTCCTGTAATTGAATAGCAATTATATCACATCAGTTCTTATATCAACTCGATTTGTGCCAAATTTTTCACTTCCTCTTGAACTGTCGTTTACTCTATTACATAATGTGTACTCCGTGTTCACAGCGTACATAAACTGCATATGTGTTGTACACAAACAGCTGGATACACGGAATGAGTGACTGCTCTTGATCGGTTTAACCCTCTAAATTCATATTTTCCTTTGGCTTTTTTCATTCTTTGATATGATGGTGCATTGCGAATGGCTCGTGCCTCGATTTATAGTTCCATTATGTTATTTGTTGTCTGGTTTCTAAGCCAAATCGTTTATAATGTAGGGTGTGTGTTCTCTATTTGCCTGGACTTTAGGTTAGACGTTATGTGAGTCACTTCATCACTGGACGTCAAACAGTTTCGCTTATAATGAACCTTCTCCAAATTTATCCGTCTTTTCTCAAACTCTGCTACCTTGTGATTCACAAATATACATCTATATTTATGATCTTTTAATAATACTAAATGATTTCTCGTGATAACAATACTAGGTTTGCTTGACCATTTGACTACATATTGGGTGATTGTGAATATTGTTCCAGAATATTCTGTAGTTCGGTATCCTACTAGAATTCTTCCGCAAATATCCCAAATCTATATTAATTCGCTACCAGTTCATTCGGATAAACTTTATTTCGTGTCCGCACACGTCCGTGTGTAAGAGGAAACAGATCTCAAGAACATCGTTTTGTGCACAAGTTCATTTCCGGTCATTTTAATCTTTCTTAATCCACTTGCTCCTAGCACTCCTATCTAATCCCCGATTTACTCGAATATCAAATTGTCACATCGCTCGCGATAAACAGTCCTATCCGCTCACACCTTTCACGTGAACTTCTCCCGCCTTTTGAACACGCAATGCTCCTTCACCTTGTATCTTGAATTGTTATGCGTGCATTCGTGCAAACGATAACTCTTCGATTCCGATTCGAATGAACTTGCCAAAATCGCATGAGGGGGGATAATTTCTCGAACAGAGTCTGAGCTCGACAGTGAGTAGAACGAAACTCATAAGACTGTTTCCGTTTTTCAATCTAGGTGGCCAATCCTCTCAAGCAATTTGTATTTCAGAAACCCTCGAATTCCAATGGTAGACATTTCACAATATACTTTTAATGAGAGGGTCTGCGTTTAAATGCAATCCTATGGTTTTATTGAGTAGGTAAGCTTGTGAAGATTGTTTAAGCATTGATCGGTGTTACGGGTTGATCTCACATTCGGTCAACAACCTGAACTAGGTTGCCAATCGGAGAGATAGCCTATTTCGTGCACCACTAAGAATTTCATTATCTGAGACTTAAATAAGTGATTCACTTGATATGGTCCATCGATGACCGAGAAAACTTCAATGTATGAGATAGTTGAATAAATTTGCTAACAAAGAGATGGTTCCCAGAGAAAATTCTGTACCATCAGCTGTGATGATTGCAGAAATCTTTTAAAATACACCTGAAATGTAACTCACCGAGAATTTCGTGAGATCTGTTTTCGGTCACGTTTCCCCTCCAAAAATGGCGACCGCTTAACGTGCTAGAGTAAAAGACTGCGGTAATCGGTAAAATAAACATTCAACCTAGCCAGGATGAACAACTACACGTTTACAACCTCATGAGTATGGAAGCCTTTTGATTGGCCGCTCACCCCTTCCTAAAATTGTATCATTGCATATTCAGTAAAAAAGTAAACCGAAAAGAGGGTAGTTTCCTTGCAAGTCGCATCTATATTTGAACAGAGATCCGGGTAACCTTGGCGAACCGTTCAGTTAGACATTTGTTTAGTCGGAGTAGAGGGACTTGTTTGAGTTAAATTTCACGTAAAGCAAACCAATTAAGAGAAGCCAACCGACAGACTGTCTAGCTGCAACACGGCAGTTAGCATCAGCTGAATCTTTTTTCCCGGAATTATTTACTTGGTGCTGTCTCACCTCATCCCTGCATTTGCACTCAGGTTAGTCAACGGGAGCTGATGAAACAATATTCATCCAAAAGCCGATTGTGCAAATATTCAATCTGTACCACGAAGGAAAACAAGTTGCATTTCAGTAGCCATCAAGAATACCGGAAGATAAAAGATTGGTGTGGAAAAGAAATCCCAGAGAAAGATTTAGCTTTGTATTACGTTCACGTTTCTCAATTCCGAGAGAGCTGAAATATCTCACAAAACGTTACATGACTGCTCGTCAGGCTCCCTTTAGGTGTGCGTGAATTTCGCGCAAACATAGAATGAAATCAAAATATTTAACTATTTATTCAATCTATTTAAACATGTCTCGACTTTTACATTATGTCTGATGATCAACTCTCATAAGCATACGTGAAGCAATAATTAGACGTTATTTCAAAATTTCGCAATTATTGCACAGATTAAAATTGCAGAATCTCTTTAAGAGTAGTTTGAAACCTAGGTAGAAAAACGATCATTCCATCTCTATTGCCTTAAGTGCTCTAAACGCTAACACACTTAAGGCAACAAAAGCGTGTTCATTTAAATCTTCTCGTTCTGCCAGTTATGAAAACAAGTGAGTATGTTTATGTAGCACGCAGCTCTCCAGATCAAAGCATTTTGTTTCATCAACATATTTCATTTTATCAGGTTCAAGGAAGTATGGCCATGAAGATAAATTAAGTGTTTCTTTCAGTTGCGTGACAATGCAGTTATAAACCGCATTCCACTGAATGTTCGGGTGGGAATTTTTTCCTCCGCAAACGATCGGTCATATGACGTGACGCATGCCCTGAGCATTTCGGTTACATTTGTGATGCCCCCCGAAATAACCGATAAATTGAACGCCTGTCACTCATCGATGCTCACATATATGACCGTCGGTCCTTAGAACCGGACGCGCACTCGTGTTTCAAAAACAAGACACGTGATACTAACCGTACCTTGTGAAAATTGCGTCAAGGTGAAGGTTGGAAGTTAAACCAATGACAAAAAAATGATAAATATTTGATTGATAACTCTTTAACATTGATTTGTTCGTATGTTTAATGATGGACCACGACAATGATCGTTTTGGCGCATCGATGCTGAATGCAACACACATTATTGTTTGCCCAATACATATTGTTTTACTGAAATATTTTATAAGGAAGTGGATGATTCTGTATAGTTTATCGTTTTTCTGTTGTTATCCTTATGCCATTCTGATTTGCTAAGTTCAATCTTTTGTCAGGACTAAATGACAAAAAATGTCGGGGGAGGAATATACACGAGAAAGTAGGGAGACAGTGCAACAAAGTTGAATGAGAATAATCTATGAAAAGTTCACAGCCTGTGATTCGGGAACGTAACTGGCACTAGAGTTTAGGTTAGGTAGGAATTCGCACTATACTATCCCTCGAAGTATGCAAACTCAAAAATCGCAGACCCACTTTGCGGTTAACACTTCAAGTAAAATGTGAGTCAACGTTGAACCAGAAAACTAAAACTAATTTATTTGGATGTTTAAACATGAAGGTCAGTGCCTTACTTTTGTATCCAGGTGGTGCCTAAGACATTCAAGTGGATCAAGGGTATTTTTATTCATATGGAATCGAAGAGAGAGCTATATCCCGTCGTCGTCAGTTGATGCTATATGTAAATGAATGTGAAGCGGCAATACCAAAGTAACGAGGCAAAAATAAAATGACTGAATGAGAAATTGTGAAAAACATAATATTCAATATATTTCTCTTTTACAGAAAGCTCGGAAGTATATACTTTATGATTTCTTACAGGACCGGTTCTTACTATAAGAAGTTAATATGTTTTTAGAACAAAAACTAAAATCTGTTTAACCAAAGGAAAAAGTGTGTGAACCTAACTGTCCCCTTAAAAAAATTTTTGATTCTCGATTGTGTAATTTCCGGAAATCATATACTTGGATCAGATTCTGGTTTTTTTCATCCATGAGCCATTGACTTTTACAAATGAAGTACACCTCTTGACGAACGTATTGCACCACCCCAGGATTTTCACCTCATCTCCGCTTCCATATCCACGATCATCACCGTTTTTTACAATTTTTTTACATTCTAGGTGGCACCCAACTGAAAAGCCAAAGTACGAAATTTCATCAACCAATGTTCAGTTTTGATCATTCTATTTTGTAAAAAAAGAATTTTTATTGCGACAGACGTTGTGAACTCCTTATGGACGTCAGACAACCAACTTGGTTTTAAAATGGCGTGATAGATACCCTGAGTTTGTACTTTGGCGTGCTATCGGGCGGTCGTGATGAGTCACTGGTCGAGAGACTGATGTACACCACATTCATATGATACCTTGTTGACGGTGGCTATATACCCACGCCACTCCCAATGACCTTGAAAAAAAAAAGAAATAACCAAGTCGGTTAATACAAGTCATTGTTACCCATGGCATGATTTAATAGCTTTGTTCATAACGACAGATCCGTGAGTGATGCCTTTCGTTAGATCATTGCCAGTAGGACTAAGATAGCCGGAAGATGTATTAACTTTCAATCATAGAAACACCCAAAAAACAGTCATAAACGAATTAAATACCAGAAGAAGCTCACGGAGATAGGTAAGAGCAGATTGCTACGTATGGTATCGAACTCCGTGAGAAAAAACGGTGCTTGAGTTGATCCGTTCGGTGTGAAGGATACCAAAAACACTCAAAAAGTGGTCTCTAACAGGAAATACAAGAAAATGAGAAGGTACACGACTCGAAAAACTCTACAAAGAATGAAACTGTAATTTTGAACAGAAACGCGTATACCTTACCCGTGGCATGGATTTACCATAGGGATGATCTGTGAAATGAACAGCGGTAATTCAGTAAGCGGATTATTGACCGCCACTCTTTATCAAACAATGACCTAACCTCACTCGCCTTGCTGCGTGTGATGCAAGATTCTAATGCACATATTCGGACTTTATTGAGATACCTTGCGTTGACAAAGCCATCGTACGATCACAATGAAGCCGTATTTCAGCACGATAAGTTGGTAGTTCATTATTCGGGTTTAACGAAATGCTAGCTATTATTTTGCGGCATTAAAACGACGTTGTAGTCTATGCTGAGCTCAGATTTGAATCCAATAGAAAATATTTACGCTATTCTTACCCGAAAGGTGTACCAATATTCCGGAGTGTACATCTCAAAACGTGATTTTCAGGCACCGTTGAAAGTAGAATACTATCGACACGGACATGGGTTGAAATCTTGTACAGAGTAATAAAGTGATTTTACTGGATAAAGTCCAATAGGGCGATGCAGTACTTTTATCGCTATGAAAATTCGGTTTCTTCCATTACAATTAAAGAAAATTCAATGGAATTCCGTATTCCTGCTTTTCATTTGGTTGTCGTCTATATTCTCAACAATTGTGCTAATCATTCATTTGGGGTGGAGTGGGGGCTGTAATGCGTTTCTCCCGGGGTATTACGTTTGTAAATAGCCTGTAGCACGTGTTCATTTTCTTGGACCTATTAGCTTTGCCTCCAGATCGGGAGTAAAGAATTATTCATTGATGATCATTATGCAAATGATGGCCACAATCCTCGTGAAAAACCCTCCAATCCGAGGTCAAATGATTTGTCATAGCACAGTTTGTAATGAAATAAATTAATAATTTACGTTTACGCCAAAAAAGACCTCTGTTCCCTATGAGAGACACAATGGCGCTTTCATTAATTGTGTTTGTCTCCATCCATGATCAGGTTGTAACTTTTCATAAAAATAGAATTGCCGGAGCCAGCCTCTGGAATCCATTCGGGCGCCTAATAGGTTTTGGTTTTGTCTCATTAACAATTGCGCACATTGTGTGTGCGCGCTTGCCATATATTTCTAGCCTGCCTGTGAACTCCCCCCCCCAAGCACGATCGGCATCATCATTATTAAACGGAAGTACCAAAGCACAGCGCAGACAATCGGCCACACTAGCCATTTCATTTTGCCCCAAAAAACAAATATCCACAATTGGCTTTAGCTAAACCATGTTTGGGGTGAATTTGTCTATCAAAGCATATGTTTTCCAAATGCACATATACGTATTCAAAGAATGCAAACAGTTTAAATAATAATAAGTCAGTTACCCTTTTGAAGTATGCACCCAGTTTTTAGGACGTCACGTTAGAAGCTGACAAAAACGAGTATCTCCGTTCCGTTCCATCACCTGTGCATTACGGACTTGAATATCTGATAAAAATGATCCGGGAGTGTTTTGGTTCAATTAATTTTGATAACTCTAACCTCGGTCTCCAAACCGAGAATTTGTAGTGCCGTAGATGTATGAGAGCGCCTCAATTTGTCCGTTTTTCTCGTCTACAACAGGATCATGTTAACTTGCACACTGTTCCTATCAACCTCGCTTCCAGCTCAAGTGGGACTGTTGAATGTTCAACGAAACATATCAGTATGCAAACCGATTTGTTTTTCTGTTCACTCAATCCAATCGATGTTTCACCCTACGGGAGGGAGGGGCCTTCACGCTTAGTCCTAATGTGATACTATTTTGAATCGGTTATTCTGCGACCAGTTAGCTTAATGAGTGTGCAGCATTAGGAACCGCAAAACTGCTTTCACGTTGAGCATGTCGATCAGAAGTCATCTTTTCCAAAGATAGCACTCGCTGTCATGCCTCAAGTGAGATTTGTCGTAACAACCATTGGGACCTAACTATTATATATTTTTTCCCAAATTACGATATTTTATGTACAGGTATTGATCAAACTCATGCAACATCCTGATTTTTATTACATTTGTTTCTCTCAATGCTTTATTATTCCAGCCTCATTCACTGGATTGAATATGATATTTCCCCACATCAGATGCAACATATCTGATATAATATCCACTTGTTTCACTACTTCTATTAGCCACATGCCAGTAAATTGTACAATTTCGCGATTTCAACGATTTTTTCAAATGCATCAGTTGTAAGATAACAAGGTCACAGTAGAAGACGTAACTGTAATTTATTTATTAAAATGACTCATACACTTTATACAGGTATTGTACTTTCATGTCGTCCATGTTCCATTTGCTCCTCTTCAATTTTGAGCACTGGAGGTAGGCTCTTTAGGATGGAATCCACCAAGTTAACTGCCAAACAGAATTTGCAAGTTTCATCTAATACACCGCACACCTTTACCACTGGCGACCAATGGAGATAATGCGTGAGTAGTTTGTAGCCTAATAATTTAGCAATTTATCAAAGTTAAAATATATTGAATACTTTGCTTATTTACTGTGCACTGAGTCAAAAGAGAATAGAAATTTAGAATAAGTGTGCTCAACCTAATAGAAACTCTCATAGGACACGAATCATCTATTAAAAAGAATAAACACCCTAGCTACTTTGCCCAAAATATTTTCTAAATCAGAGCAGTAACTTTCGAACTACTGCAAATTTTATAGCGACACTCAAGGTCGCGCACATTCAAATGGTGATAGAAATGAACTAAGAACGTAGATGTTGGAGATAAAGTCAGGAATAAATATATTGTACCCATAACCATCTATATATAAGTATGCTATTGCAAGCTGAAATGGGTTTTCAAAATGAGGGTGATGTTGCGTGAGTTTGGTCAACACCTGCATTTAAAGGATCATATATCGAATTCACCCAAGTACTATCTACTAGTCCGGATTTGAATACCGTTGAAAATCTATTGAAAACAGGGACAAGCCACCTACCTTGACAATGGACTTCAGGAAACTGAAAAATCCGATGTGATTGCTAATTTGGTGAACTCTTTACCAAACACTAACGCTCATAATAGGAGATAATACTTGCAGTATTGGGAAAATGAAATGAAATTATCATTATCAGGCACGCAGCATTTTCATAAAAAGATTGTTGTATTTTTTGCTGCTGAATTTCGTTTATCCGTCAACCGTCAAACGTCGTTTAAGTTGGGCAGTCGTACGTTTATGAGGCAGTTGCCTAAAAAAAGCCACAAATACTTTGTATACTATTTCAGAAATGTTGTGAAACGTGAGGTGATACCTCGCATGAAGCCCAAACCTTTGGGCTTTCGGATAATGCGGTTCGTTGCAAACCGTACCCGGTAATGCACAAGTTCGATTAATAAATAACAGAAAATAGGGATATTACCAATCCGAAAACCACCATTGAGTGACACAGTTGTCGAGTTTAAAAAAGAAAAGTTTATCGAATCGGATCCATTACGTTGAATCAACCGATCAGGTCACCTGACACCCATAGACATTACTCTTTGATTAGGTATCACCGCGCCCCGTTTTTTATAACGCTTTTAATACGTATTACTTTAAAGCCAAAGTGTGAATTAAAATGAAGAGTTCCTAGCGCCAGCCTTTCTTTTTTATTCCCGGTGTGTATTTTCCAGACAGTTCAATACTGATGTTACGCACCGCTTAGAACAAACAAATAGTGAATCTTGCTCCTCGATTTGCAATTATTTCGACCTGACAAATGAAATTACATGGAAAGAATTTGCAGGAACGTTTGTACATTATATGTATTTGATAAGCATGTGTCATGATAGTAGAGGATGAAGTGCATCATCAGAATGGTTTAGTTTTTATTGTTGTCTGAAATGACACTGAACCCGGGAGGAATACATCAAATCCCGGGATTCATTTTACTCAGACTATCTCTATAGTTGATGGTTCCGCGCGTTACCATGCGTGCGTTGCATGCATTCTCCTTCGGGGCACACGCATACACACACACTGAGATAATCCATATCAACACAGTTGTGTCAAACAACCACCACTTTCCAAACGCCTGGCTGCACACAATTTATCCGCGATCAAGATCTTACAGTACATCCACTTTTGTGAACCCTGGGGGTGGTGTTGTTTTACAGTATTCAAACGAACAAATATTGAAACCATTTTGCGTAGCCCGTCAAACTTGATGTTGAGTTCAGGTCTCGTGATTGGATTTAAAAGAAATCCAATTTCAATGTAAGGATGACAACAGAGGTGTATCACCGATTCACGGTTGTTTTTTAGTCAATCCACCAGTCAATCACCTTCAGTTTGCACTTCAAACGGGAACTAGATAGCGTAGAATGTTTGAATACGTTTTAGTAAAGCATTGCACTCTACCTTCCAATACGCGGCGCT
>UZAN01040111.1:28200-53248 GCA_900618425.1 Echinostoma caproni | reverse complement strand
AATACGTTTTAGTAAAGCATTGCACTCTACCTTCCAATACGCGGCGCTTGCCGATAGATCGATAACTACTATTTTCCATTCCAACTGAAATTCCGCGTGCAAATAGTCGCACGGCTTTTTGTTTGTCTGCTTAGCAGACCAACTGTGACAGATTGGTTTCGTGTTTTCACCATTAGTCGCACACCGCTTGTTTGCAGGTCTTTAGAAATGGTAGTCTCAAAACCGGGATACCGGAACTATTCAGCGCGTCGCACAGAACGATGAAGAAGATTCGGGTACATGCCACCCAATAACTTGTTTTCCTGCGGATATTGATGTAAGCTCGCAGTCGAGAGAATGTCACACTAAGGATGTTGCTGAAGTTGATGGCGGCATTGTGGTGGTGGATGGCGACGACTGTAATGGTTCTCATCGGAAAGCGTGTCTTTGGGTGTACCGCCGGCTGCGGGCATACACATTTTCTAGCTTGACTTCCGGCCTTCAGACCTTTCAATAGCTTTCTAATGCAACGTAACTTGGGTCTCTAGGACTTTCATAGGCTGAGGGTACTTGGGTTCCTATTTTTCTGGCTATTCCTTCAAATTACACAACAAACAACGGGAATAGAGTATCTAAAATTGAGAGGCAAAGATTGAACAAAATCATAAAAAGTAAACTTCAGTTTTGAAAACGATTATAAAACATATTGAAAAAGAATTCATTTTTGACCATCACATGAGCCCCCTGACATGATTGCATAATTTTGTAATGACTTTGATTATAACTGAGCTTTGTTAAAGTAATTTCTAAACTGTTTATGATTTTTGATATCTTGTTACAAGTCATATACAAGCAGTGTCATGAAAATGATTAATAAAAGGGTTTCATCTAGTGTACTGAGAAGTTAAAGCTACTAGCTGCAATCAAAAGTTCAATCAAATTCATCGAATTTGGTGGCTCGCAGGAAGAACAGAAAAAACGGCCTACTTCAAAGTTGATTCAAACAAGAAGTTTGCCCGCCTATTCACAAAGACCGCTCCCAAATTGACCCGACCAACTATTGCTTAGCAACCTTGTGTTCCATATTGTCCAAAGTAATGAAATCCCTCGTTGTAGATCTTTTCATGAGACATTTGAAGAAAAAATCCTAGGTTAGCCATTCCAGAATGGTTTCCGAAAAAAGTGATTGTGCATTGCTAATTTGCATATTTCTCGAGAGGGATGGGTAGAAACAGCTGTCTGTGGCAAAGTAGTGTGGGTAGTGAACACCAACGTTTCGAAAGCATTTAATCATGTGAACCACGAAATACTACTGCGGGAACTCTACAATTATTATTCCAAGAGTTTATTCGACAACGTATCATTCTGGGTTTCTAATTGCCTATTTGATCCAATCAACATAGCCTACTATATTACACAGGAGTCCAAGCTCGGTCCTCTTCTTATGTGTTCGTGGATGAGGCCAGCCTGTGGAGAAACTGCACTCCAGAAAACACTCAGCCCGACACATCAACGATTGCACTAACGATTTTGCTTGGCTTGCCCACCTCTGCGAACAACACTTCTAGCTCGGAGAACACACCAACAATAGCAAAGTTTTCACATACGCTAAGAAATGCTGGACTACTTGAGTGCATCTTTAGCAAATTCGAATCTATGCTATTTCCGTATGTTATCAACCAGCATTCAGCTGCAAATTGGATATACAACTCAACGTCAATCTAATCAAAACGTCGTGCTACGTCAACAAAGAAAGTTATCTAAGACATTCATGGGAACACATTACAAAGCCTATGTTAGAAAAAGCACAAAAAGCACATACTCCACTCACTACTGCTTAAACTGATTTTGATGTACTCACTACTAAAGAACCGTAAACATCCATGTCTCTCAGCATTCACCTACGAGGACATCCATAAAATTTAGGGCTATTGAGGTTTAGAATGCAAAACCGATATCACTCCTTTGTCTTCGGACTGTTCACCACTTGGAATTTTCAGCTCTCTCAGGTTTGTTCGCGCGCACAATGGATTCCTTCCAACAGAGACCGGATCAGTCCTTGGCATATCTAGTATTTTAATATTCATACAAGTAGATAAAATAATGAACCTTTGTGATAACTTTTATACACCAGAGATTGTGTACAACATTTTTAATGCTGTCGCTTTTTCCTACAACCGATTCATCCGTACAAAGAGACCTATGGGACAAATTGTAACAGCCTCGAGGCTTTTTCTGTGATAAAATAGATTTTTAAAATCCTAAAAAGCGGAGAGCACCTGAGGCAAAAACAATAGGGAAAACATTTGGACATTCACTACACGCTATGTACTACAAAAGCGAAAATACCCTAGGTACTTCTTTGTGAACTTTGAATAGAAATGATGTGATGATGTCACAATTACACCCGGCTCCGGCTAGAGAAGTGTGTAAAGTAGAAGTAGAAACACGTTGTGGGCAATTTCAGGCAATGTTTAGTTCTGTGTGGCTTGTTCAAATTCCTTAATAGGGAACATTTTGAAGTGACTAATATCTAAAGCTTTTGCTTTCAGGTGCTTTTCAATTCATTCACAAGACAGTAATTATTATTGTATTATTGGTTTTGTATGGACTGTTCCAGTGTAACTCCAACTGAGAGTAGTTTGTCAGCGGAAGTCGAAACTATGCACTGATGTGGCGTGAACTGCCACACTAATAACTAACTTAATAAACAAAGATAGATATTTTTCGTGAAACGCTCTTTACTCCGCTCTACTCACTGTCAAAGGAATACCCGTAGTCTGTTGGTAGATACTTTTTGCTGGCTAGCTTAGGAATAATGAAGATGCGATTTTGTCCTGCTTGAGCCAAGTCAATCAAGTCAAGAACGCACAGTGTTTGTTCATCGCGGCGGAAGGGTTCAGTGAAACTAGCTATAAAGTTAGCTTTAGAGCACACAAATAAAATTCTCTCAATGAGATAAAATAACCAAATAAGGTCGTGATCTTGAAGAGAGAAGTCATCCCGGAAGGAGAGACTGCAGCATGAATTACGCGAGTGAGTGCCTCATTGTTTGACTGTTTTCTTTGCTAATTAATAAACGGAAATAACAGGGGACCACAGGAATGCAAACAGCCGTAGAGTAAAATTATAAAGGTTTCGGTGATGGGTCAAGAAAGGGTTGATTGTAGAGAATTTGATGCATCAGACATGATCGCGTCACACTTGGCTACGTGCTTTAGCGCGCTGGTTGTCAATAGAGTTGAAGCACTCCACATAATAACCAGTTCCGTTTCTAGAAATGCCTCTCAAAAACTGTCGAATGGATATGAAATCCTTAGGTAACAGGTTTGAAAAGGTAACATGGGAACAGTAAGTTCAATGTCGTAAAACGATCGAGTAAACTAAGAAATGATATCCAACGGCACTCTCAGATCTTGAAGGCTTGGAATGGTGCTAAGAAGTGTTTATTGCACGTGATAGTAACATTTGAGGTAAGCAGACAAAAGTATCCAATTTATGTGAAATATCCTAAACTTTAAGCGGTCGATTCGTCAAAGCGAATGTTACAGGCGGATAACACGGAACGTGTGGATGAACTACAACTAAAGAAAAACAAAAAAGCAATGCATTTCGTGGGGTTTAAAGAAAGAATAACACCAACACCATTCAGCAACGGATGCCTGAGAGGAGGAAAGAGAACAGTTGTTGTGGGATGTACCACCAAATGACACGCCTTTGGCATCAATGACTGTGAAAACAGCTGAAGTTAATGGCGATTTGTGGACGTGTAAAATAGAAGAACCAAATAGGGATAAAACTTCGCTCTGTAATTCACCTTAGTCTACATCGCTAGGAGAAGACCTGATGCCATTAAGCGTGTGAGGTGGCTTCGGTGACTAGCATGAAGATTGCATCTAATTAAAAATGTGATGAGAGATTTTTCTCTCCATCAGTGTTGATAGCATGTTTCTTACAACTAAATTCGAAGGGTTTGCTTAGATCAGTTCGCAAAAAATGAAACGTTTTGTGTTTTTGGTCGACAATGGATAAACTGGAATTTAAGACAAGCGACTGCCTCCATAGTAGAGTAACGTTTGCACTATAAGGAGCACAAAAGAAAACGTAAGAAAAAAAAGATCTTTACTAATAATTTGCCCGAAATTCTCAGATAATACAAAGAATTAATCAGTTACCCTGATGCGAACATCATGTCAGGTATCATATCGTATACGTTTTGCCAGGCATTTATTCAGGATGGGATCCGTGGTTTGCACATTATCCAAAACAACTTGTTTGAAGCGATGGATTTATTTTTAGCGATAGTATTCAGTTCCTTTGAAACTTACTCTCCTGTGACGTACACAGGTGGGCGGAGATCAATTGTCACTGCACTGGGTCTCGACAGTAATTGCACAATATTGCTCATTGCAGCAAGAAATCTGTTTAGCTTTTTGATTTCTTTGAGAGATGAAAATAGGTCGAGATGAACCTTTATAACTTCATTATACGTCATCGTTGACGAAAGGAACTATCGCCCAGACAAGTTATCCGCATATTTATCTATTGACATCATGATGAAAATCGCAGTCTTTCAAGGGTTTTAATCTAATCCTTTTGTCGGTAATTTTACATCGCAGTGCATGCACAGTAAAGTTAATTCCCCTGATGAGAAATCAATAGCAATTTGTTTTCCAGTTAGTCAACCAGGATTCGAACTAAACAAGAACAATTGCTATTCTGAGGCGTTATTCAGATGGAAAGTGTAAACGAGGTTTCGTTAGTATTTTTGCAATTCAACACAATCTGATATTAGCTCTCATCTATGGGTGTTGTTTAAGCCGGCTCACTTCGCCGGGATACGTATTGTTCACGTCTGTTCTAGACAATCTACAAAAGGTATGACTATTTCCATCAGAAGCGTTTGTTGGACAAGTTTCTTATACAAATGTTACATGAAAAGATTGATCATGGAACACTTATTTTTTTGTTTTGTATATCATTTTAGTCACAGTAAAACAAACGTTTAGATCAATAATTGAGTGACGATGTAACTGCAGTGGAGTAGACCAAGCCATATTTTATTACAGATGTTATAAACAATAACCCGTGGCAGTCAGACAGTTGGTAAATATTACTTTCATCTCATTTTTCTTGATCTTTGTTTTGATGGTTCCAGGAAATTGAGTGTGAAAGTAAACAAACAAATATGAATTAAAAGTTAATTTGGAAACTTGATTTTGCAAAGAAGCCCTTTTGGGATAACATTATGAAAACGCTCTTTTAGTTGAATATGGGACCCGAATTAAACGATTCTCAATCGATCCGTGCATTCACTAGACATCATTCCGTGAAACACAATATATTAAACCGCTTCTTGCCTGCTCCAAAAGTTGAAGGTGTTTGAATGATTTTGTCAGCGCAAACCAAAATTACCCTTCGTTTCCTTCATCTTTCAAGTTTTGATTTCAGTTGAGGTTCGGCAATCACTTGCACTTTAAAAAACTATTCATCCATAGTATGCGTTTAGTTTATTAAGCTTCAACTGCACTGGAAAACGATTGTTTTCTGTATATCCACAAACTTGTCATTTAAACTCCATAAATCAGAATCGGTTTCTTTTCTAAGGAAAACGCTTGACTGCGAACTCCTCTCTTCCTCTTGTCATTTTCGGAATGATATATACGAATTCCTGCGCGGAGTAAGGTTTAATTTCTCTGTCCTGTCTCATAAAGTTTAATGTGTGAATCGGACGAGACAGATCAATATACTCTCAATTTAATCTCTTTCTCCATACAGCACAATATTGCTTCCCCTTTCTCCCGTTGCTGNAATTAAAAGTGTTGAGCTGTGCTCAAATTCTTTCCATGACTTTTTGCTACCAAATGAGTGGACGTATACATTCCTGCTGTGACAGTTGATGAACTGCGTGTTACAGCCATGTGACACCTGAGTAACCTCAGGTTCGGTGTCCAAATGGAATTGTTGAGTATGCGCTAGCAATGCTGTCGTGTGAAAGTGAGACAGCCTCACAGGGCTTCATAGATGTTGTCACTGTCTGTACAACATTAATACCTCACTTGGAACAACTTGTGCTTCGCCAAGTGGAAGATGCACAACTCGAGAATGAGCTTACATGGCTGTAGCCTACACCAGTTGGTGCATTTGTAACTATGAATTCTTTCCTCTATGCTACTGAGCGCATTGATTTATGGAATAAAGAGGGAAGGTCATTCTAAGTTAAGCCAAGTCAAAACATTACTTAACGATACCATCTGATGCTAATTCAGCCGATATCAGCGACTATCAGTCATCAGTGGATACACTGATTACATCTCTTTTGGAATCCACAAATATATTTCGGAAACTACCCTCTCAAATTGTCAAGAATGATCCCTTATTCCCCATACTTTTTCTGAAAAATTGTTCATATTCGTCCCACTCACCCCCATTTATTTTCAGCTTGCAAAACAGAAAAGGTTTATCACCACTCATTTGATAAAATGTTGAGATCACTTGACAAGTAAATGATGCTCAATGGCTGCGGAATTGTGCTTCACCGCAGGGGGTTCAGTTGATGTTCTTCGGGCATGCGATTGGTTCAACCAGTGTCAGTACTCACTGGATCACGCGGTCCCGGGAAATGATCAGATCTGTCCCGAAAATGGGTACAACCATGATCAGATACAGAAGAGACTTGTGCAGTGAATGAGCGTGATCGAAATAAAATCAATGAAACCGTAGAATGAAAGACTCTCGGAGTCTTTTGTTTACCGAGTACGGCTAGTTCCATCCGCGTTAAGTGCTAGTTCTATTGGACACTGGGGAATCACCGAGTGTGTATGAACTCCGAAGCGGAATTTCAAATTTTAAACTATTCAACTCAAACAGGTAACGATGATTTTCATTTAAAATTTCCGAATTGAGCAATTTTTTCATTTCTGAATTGGATTCCAAAATCCCTGAAAGAGCTTGATAAATGCAGAATTTGTTGAACAGTTGTACCGTTGTACATTACATTTTACCCTAGTTATGGAATGAAACAGTCAGTTTTACTCCCTGCGCCAATTAGGTGTCATAGTTTGTTTACTGATTACGGAAAACAATTTGTACTTTTCTCAGATTATGGCACACTGTAGTCAATGTTTGACGGATTAAAATCCTTTTCTCTATATTTTCTCACGAATAGGTTCACAAATGGTCTTAATAAGACAGTAAAGGTCATCTTTATTCAGATTTACTTAGAACAACAACACCCTCAAAAGTTACAATCTATCGAGTCAGTTTTGAATGTTTGAAGCACTTACATGGAAATTGAATTCGTGCATAATCCACTTGACTGGTATTATTTGGTATGGTTTTTCTCATCGCATAGGGTTTCTGGTTCAAATGCAACAAGCGGATAGACTTCTGGTGCACAGTTACATTTAACCCCTCCTATCCTCACCGTGAACATTGAACGATATCATTTTATCACTTGATATGTCATTTCCACCAAATGTGTTTCCTTCATAACGGTACTTTTTACAGTCTATGGATCGACTTCAAGTGAAGCAAGGTTATTGACCAATACCGGGCTCCATATTAAACCGGTGGATTCAGGCTATCTGAAACCCGATTCTTTACTCCACCTCAACCCGTCCCCCCCCCCGGCCTGCTTTGTGTTATCACTCAGTCAACATGGTCTTGTTTGCTCAGCCTCTACGGCGGTTATGTCCCCAGCCTATCAGATTTATCATCAAATATTCGTCCGCAGCTGGTTTGCTACAGAGAGATTCCAGTTTTGCCCGTCGTTCTGCTTTTGTTCTACTTGTTATATTTGTACATGCCTCACCAGAATGCAAATACCGTCCGTGATAAAAGTTCCAGCCAATCGATTAGTTTGGAAATCAAAAAGGAAAACAACTGCAAACAGTCACATTTTGCACTGCCAACAGGGATTAGTTTGATTTATGGAGATATAGTGTTAATTGTCCACCACAGCTCACATTATTTGATTCGGGGTGGCAGTAATGAACTCATGCTACTTGAAAAAATGACAGTGTCGCCCTCGATAGGCATCGTGTATTGACTTAGGGGTACCTCCGGCTCCACACACACACACACACACACAGCAAAGATATGTGATCACACGTGGACCAGTCTAGTGTGTTGGGTCGTTGCTCAAACATTTCTTTCAAGATCATGGACGAGCATTAATAAGAGTGGCTTCTCAACGGAGCTTTCCTATTAAAGAACTTGCTTTCGTAATATGTTGTTTCCATTACCTCGGTATATTAAACGTTCATCTGGAATGCCGAATGATTCTGACTCCCCGATAACGCGGTGTTGCAAATTCATTTTATCCTCAAACAAGTTCGCCCCACTATGAGTACACGTTGCAATAGACGTTAACCAACCAGTTTAAATTTCACTTCCCGGTTCAGTGGTTTGCACAGTATGTTTACAGTCTTCAAAAAGCAAAGATCAATTACTGTAAGCATTTAGTTCCTAGCGAATTCTCACAAATAGCATTTCAGTCACCATTTTTCCATTCGCTATCCTCGCCCCCCCACCCCCAATCCTTGCTATGCAAACTTATGAAACAACAATCCGGCTCCCGATCACTCAGTTTATGTCACCTCAACATATGTCAAAGCATTTCCTGCAATTTATCGGGAAAGAACAGAACCTCATGTGGATCGTGCGGGCATACAATCGATATGTTATTCGAGAGTAAAACGAAATGCATCCGTCATGCATGCATGGTGGCAGATAACCGCCAATATCATATCCACGGTTGCAATTCTGGCACATGTGCGTGCTTGTGTGTGTACATTCGATTGGATGATTCTTCTTCTCCGATCTGTGCCCTAACAGAGCAAAAAACAGTGTACGTGTGAGTGTAAAATAGTGTGTGAATAACTGTAAGAAGATTTCCCATAATTTGCCTTGCATGCTACTCATGATTCTAATACAAGAACTTTATTGACATTCAAGATCATCATTTTTTAAAAAGACAAAAAACAAAGAATAATACTACTGATACAGTCATAGATTTCAGGGTCAGTTGCGTCTAAATTAGATTTTAAATTGTGTCCGCTTGAAGTAAAAATAATCAGGTTCTAGGGTATGATTTTCAAGGTAAATACAACTATTTCGTAAGCATCTTTAGTCACGCTTTCCAATCAGAAATCGTTTGAGAGTTTGTAGAAATATTAGAATTGTAAATTTCGACCTTGAGGTTTTATTCCAATAAGTCTGTTTCGTTGGGCATTTTCAGATTTTTGGCATTCTGATTCAAATCAAATCATTTTTTGCTCCACGGTATTATTTGATGAACCAGAATGTAAACAGCATTGAGAAAAACTGACCACCTTATGCATGAACTGAGCTGTTTGATTATAACCACGCCCCACAACAATCATAATCTTTGTAAAGCCATTTAAATTTATTTGCATTTAGAGGACGTAGAATAATTACTTTGACTTTAAGTATACGGTCTCTTTGATTTCTCGATTCGTTATCCTACCATACATATGGAATAAATAAATCAACGCAAATAATAGTTAAGCCCACTAGGCGAGTCGATACACGTTACCCCCGCTATCTCTCCCCGCCCTCATTCACTCTCAGTCACGAAGTTGTAGATCATTCTAGTGAGTTATGCCCAACCATTGGTGAAGTACGGTTTGCTCCATCATACACAACTTGGTGTNNNGGTTGAAACGAAACTATTCGTTCTACATGATGAATTCATAATGGAAATGAGACGTGAGCCGAAAAGCTGGGAAGCACTGAACAGCTGTTTTGACCTGGTTGGGTTTAATCGGCAATAGGAATCCATCGACCTTCTCCTCTCATATTATTAAATGTTCACTATTCTCTTCTTATGCTTCTAAATATTTTTATTAGCTACTGTTTAGACGTAACTTATTTTCCATTTGACTATATAATGCAACATCCGTTAGTTTATCTGAGGGATCCGTCGACAGGTCATTGGCATACATATCCATAGCGACGTCACTTTCATTACCAAGTTGGTATTTCGATTTTCTCTATACGTGGCTTTACAGAAGATCCTTTTTTCCTATACCCATNACCACACCCCCCTCCCCTCGCCTCACCCCCAAATACATGCGTGTACAGGAACTTACCCAATAGATCGAGTATCACACTTGAGGGAAAGTTCACCAATGCGTGTATCATGCTGGCCACACCCATTGAAACAATGTACAGGTAGCTAATGTGCCTGCGACGAGAACGCAGAATAGTGCATATTGTGGTCGAAGCCAAGCTCCACGACAAGATCACAATCAGACAGACAAAAATGGCACTACTCCATGTGGCCAACAACTGATACAACGACCACTGCTGATCGGCCGTGTTTAGTGACCTGTTCATTCCATAACGTGTATGATCGGCCAAATTCACGTTCATCGAAGGAATGATTTGGTCGCACAAATTCACGGTGAAACGTCAAAGCCGCGATAGGCTTTTTCTTTTGTTTACCACCACATAACCCGGATTTTGACCAATCAAAGTTCGAGAATCCTGCACCAATCAAATTCAAACTTTGCTCCCCCAAATGAATTCAGACACGGGTTGTTACAAAAGTATCAAAACCGCGTATTATCGTATTATCTGATGTTTACACTCCGGGGGTTTTCATCACTTTCCGAGCACCTTATTCCGATTCGGTTCATATTCGTGTGTGAGGATGATTATTCTTTATCCGTGCTCAAGAGTGTTAGCATACAAACCAGATTCCAGTAAAAAACATTTCAATCTATTCTTTCCTTTAATGACTTTTGAAACTAACGTCCATTGAAAAACACGGGGCACAATGGTTCGCGTAACGAACTGCCTTCAACCTTCCAGTCTTAGTTGCTTCTCATTGTATCCTTGTTTCTAGTCTCTTTGATCGCATCATCCAGTTGTGCAGCCAATCAACAAAACGAGAACCGGTAGAAATGCTTCAGTCCAACAAACGTTTACCGGACGAAGTGAACCTTTCCTCAAAAGCGAGAAATATGTTTGAGCTCAAACAAAACTATATCAATTCGATGAACAAATAGTGACGGAGATAATCACAATCCACAGGAGTAGTTATTTATGCGGAAAGTTTACCTAAATGCGTACAATAATCAAGTGAAAGACCGTGCATTGGTTTCATGGCAACGCTCATATTTGTTTATATTAACTCGGGGAGTTTGATTTACGTCCCCATTCACATTTTAATTCTGACAGTGTTTATTTATTCAACGCAGATAACCCTTTTCTTTCCGATTTATACTTTCTGACTGCTTATACATTGAAATTTGAATCGACTACGGATGGAGACACCTCGTGCGCTGCTAATCAATTCTCCCTTGCATTACCGTTCTGGTCAAATGTATACACATGTTCCATCTAACACACGCAAATTGGTGACTTGTTTTATTTGGTTGTTGCTCTGTTCTCCAAAAGGCGAAATAATTTATTCTGGTCAGCTATCGTTAGACTTATTTTGCCACATGTAATTGTTTATAACGAACTTACTCTCATTAACAACGAGACTTTTATTTTTTGCTGTATTTTACCAAATGCGATGCAACAAAATCTGTCTCAAAATACATCGTCTTCTCTTTCTCCGAGATTTAACCAAGAAAATAAATGCTTCATAAGATTTCACGTTGCGTGATACCACCTGATTAACCCTGTGCGCGAATCTCTGGAATCTATTTGAACTCGATGAAAATATTTGTGATAACCAAAAAAGAGCACTGAACAGCTATTTCGACCTATCGGTGATCCATCAACTGTGAGTACTTTTTGTGTCCCTATCAGGAATAGAATCACGAACATCCAAACTTGATACCCTGAGTTACAGAATTTACTCTAGAAATTTTTATTATTAGCACCCCTATTAGTATTATTAGTAATTTCATAGTTGTCTTTTGCTTATCAGGGATCGAATGCAGGATTCTTTAACTGTGCGCCGGATTTGTCTTCGCGGAACTTCCTCCGCAAATCGTTTACGAAGACACCTGTTCACTTGGTTAGCATGGAATAGGTATTCTACTTAGTAACAGGACCGAGGCACCTCATATACCGATTGTATCCTCGTTTATAGTCGCTTTTGTGCGACATGGCTGAAAGATTCAATTAGCACACGGAATGGAAGCAATACGAAAGGATGTCTGTTCATCGTATCAAAATATGCACCAAACAACTGCAGTTTTCGATTGAGAATTGGGCGATTTCTCCGACAGACCCACTAAACGCATTCGTATGAACCGATATAATTGTGTTGACAGGTGATTTTAACGCATAGGTTGGAAAACTGAACTCCTCCGAAGCTCGCCTAGGTGGCCGTTGAGCTATACCCCGCAGGCGAGTAGAAGAAGGCAATTGACTTATTCAATTCTAGACATATCAGTACTTGTTTCTTACAAGTACCAACTATGAATACAACCCTCAATGGACGGCACCATGGCCATCCATTTCAACCGGTACGCTTACTCATATCCACCACATATCAGTACGCTATCGTTCTCTTGGTTAAGAACGACACAATGAATCCTACTGTACCATTGTGGTGAATCTAACCATGCCTTACTTTTGATTTGATTCACGCTTCGATACATTGATCAGCCAAATCTTGTAGCCACGTTTTGCTTATTTGATCCCGCGGTACGTGCATACCGTGAGTTAGAGTCAGTGCATAAACCAATCCATAAACCAATCTGAATGTGATAGCGCAGATGGGCAGTGGGATCGGATTAGACGAACAACACACTGCATCGAACTTACTTTGTTTATTTGGACCTAAAAACTATCCAAGATAGTGGATATCACACGAGTCAGCAGACGTCAACAACAGCTCACGAACAGCTAACAGAAAGACGGTGATAATTTGGGGGGGGGGGGGGGGGGGNAACAGCAGTTAATAAAATGGAGGTAGCCACTGAATCAAGGAATAATCAAAGAAAGAGCTCTGGAGAGGGGAAAGGCAGCAGAACCGCATATGCTTCCTCAGTATTGTTTCAAGGTGAGGGGAACTGATAAACTCCTAGGCCCTATTACTGACTCTATCCTACTGGCTTACTACATAAGATCTGGTCACAAGAACGCATTCCATCATCTCAAGGTACACCACTGATAGTTCCCATTTTCAAGAAGCAATCTCATAGGGAATGCAAAAACACCATGGGATGAGTGTGCCCCCAAGCGTCATCAAAGTGAGAGCCCCTGACGTACTTCAAGATCTGTCTCCTCCAGTAAAAATCAATATTTGTGAACAGCCAGCCGAATTCTGGCTTGGTCGTGAATGTATTGATCAAAGTTTTGCGCTGATTTACGTTCTCCAACTGTTTCCCAGCCACCGTCAACCAACCAACATGAAGTCAAAGAAGACTTTCATTTAGCTGATAGCAAGTCCTTAATGGGTTCGGGCATGAATGATCCAGAAATATGTTTACTTTCAGAGCAAACTGCACTCACACACGTTCGACCGATTTAGGGTGTGAAAGATTTGGCAGCGATCGGACAGCGGTGGTGTTCTTGTTATTGCTCCGTATCAGTCCAGAGTGCTTCAAGCTGTATTTGGGCGCAGTGGAATGTTAAACTTTGTTACTATGACTTTAGAGGGTTACTTTATTCTCCTTCCAAGTGCCCTCCACACACACATCTGTCAAAATGGACTTCATCCCTGTTCACTTTGTCTATTCTCTTTCACTGTGTGTGCTGTGAGCTTGGCGGTGTTCACTGAAGTTTGCTTCATTTTATTTGACTGTACGATAATGACACTGGTAAAATTGGCTTGTTTTTTGGAACAGGCATTGCCTATATTTGTTCTTTTCCCTACTGATTATTACTTTGTTTTATATAATTTATAATAATACAACTGGTAGAAAGAAAAAAGCAGCCAATCAAAGAGCTGCCATGTGACTCATATTGGGAATGGTCATGCCGTGGTGGTGGGATTCGAATACGCGTCCTCCTGGTTGGTAATTTGGTAATGTTACCACCAAAGCACCACTGCTCGGTTATAAACAGCTTTGTTACAATTATACTTAAGAGGATAAAAAACTAAAGGGATACGAATGGATTGGATGTCTCACATGTTTTGTGACAGAATTGACCCGAATTAAATGAACCACTTACCGGAATATTTGTCTCAAATTTCACTATACCACTTTAACCGCCCACCGTTACCAATTTCCGGTTCTTATTTGTCAAAACAATCATCGCGGATCCATTTTGTGAGGCGGGCGTAATCACGTGAATGTAAATTTGTAATCGTTTTGCCCTGTGACGTTCATACACAAACCTATGAAGCTGAAGGTTGCCTTACGCTTCAGGGAATACCTTTACTTCACTATGTGAGGAACACACGATGTTCTGACTAGCTTTTGCGGGTTCCAGCGGCACTGTCCACAAAACATTGAAACTTGCATTGATTAGGCGTTGTATTTGGTGTATTGGGGTTTTAATCTCAGCACTTTATGCCCAGATTCTCATGATCGAGATGTGTGCTTACGGTTTTCAAGGCTGCACATCGCAACCGAACAATGTTTAACTGCTGCATATAATCCTAGCTGAACATCTGAATGCGGTAAGTAATCAGTCCGTGCCACGCTGATCCAAAAGCAACCAGAAACTGAGCAGCATTTGTCAATTTACAATGGTCGATTTAAAAGTAAACAAAGATCATCTTTCAGCGAGATACATTCACCTGCATCGTATTTCACTGGATGGGAAAGTGAGGGGGTGATCTCAGAAAGAAAAACGTCCGTTGTTGACTGAACCTACTAAAATTTGAAAAGGTAGGTCCCATATGGGATTAAAAACAGAAAAGATGCTCGATAGCTCCTAACAAACATGGACATTTGTTTTCCAGAAAAACACCCACCTTTTATAGGGAGAGTTGTTCGGTCTGTTACTAAGTTATTACTCTACCGAATAAACAAATAAACAAAGTGTAATTGGTCACAAGCTGATGATATCCTGATAGACGTGGTGCAGTGTTTAACAAACATTCGAACACATTTGATGGTCTAATACTGAATAAATTCTGCACATCTGAGCTTCATTGTTTCTTGAAAAGTGAAAACGAAATTCATTATGTGACTTGAATCGCTTGCAGATTATCCACATGATATGCCCCAACTTATTGCCTGTAACTTTAAACGTGATCAGTTATTTTGAAAAAAATATTTATAACCAATAAAAGTAATCTGAGAGCATCTAAGAACAAAATTGAATGTTAATTATCATGAACAACTGAATGTAAAACTCATCCATAATTTTCATGTATGCTCTTGTTCTTGATGAACCACCCGCACAGCCTGTATTGTCATTGAGAATTAACAAATATAACGTAAGACATTCGCCAAGTGGTGCACGGGAATTAGAGCTGAACGTGTGACGTAGGTATAACATGTTTTACTCCCTGAATCAAATATTCCTACTTCAAGTCCTGATAAGAGAACAAAAATAGCACACGCTGTAGATGTGTCCCGACGAGGACAGAAAACCTGTTCAGTGCATTTTATCCGCAGCATCAACATGAGTTCACATGATCAAAATCGTGGAAAAGAAAAACGTTGACCAATTCCAATATCGCATTTATTTATTTATTTATTACATATCCCGTAATTTTACATGTACTCATTTCCCTACTCTCTGTTAACCGTCTCCTGAGTGTTTTCTTCGTTTCACTGATACCCATGTTTTGTGCACGGCAATTGTTCATTTGTGTTTAATGGCTGACTTCAATCGTAAACTGAACCGGCAATTTCAACATTCAGGTAAATAATAATATGTTTTCTGTTCCGTTTGAAGTTTTGGTCAAGTCATTTAGCCCGGTTTTGTTTCGTTTTCGGCCCGGGTGTGACAGTTTTCCCGTTACAGTTAGCTGTATAATGTGGCCTGTGTCTGGAAAATGAATCCCATTGGGACAGAGCGGAGTGAAATGTTATCTTACTAAATCAACTCTTATCAGATGGAGAGACAAACGGGCTATGTTTGCGTTGTCCTTGCGCGGATAATTGTGCATACGCGCAATTATCAGGAGATAATTCATTTTCTGACATTTTCTAAGGGTACCTGGCACTTTGTTCCCTAAGCTTTTTTTCTGATACAGCAGTTTTTTCTGGTAACTTGATACTCACACAAATGAACCAGACTTATCTTTCTTTGATCGGGAAATAAAACTGGGTTGTCTAAACAAACGGTTTGACGTTTGCTCGTAATACGGTCTTTATAGCAGCTGTGGGATGTTGTTTTTCTTGTCAAGTTTGCGAAGAATATGGACGAAACCTATTCCGATCCATGAACGATGATAGTTCATTTCAATTGATCGCTTTTGCAATGACGTCATTTTTCGATAACAGCTGACTTTCCTGATGGTATTTTCGTTCATTCTATATTGTTTTTTATGGTTCTTTTTGAGAAATGCCAGAGATGTAGCGCCTGAAATTAATTAATTTTATCGGTTCGCAACTCCTACTATGAAGAAGACTTGCTCGATGTGTATGTAATTCAATCTGCCGAGGCTAAAGACATCTTGTCACTCACAGCATAGCCAATAAACTATGATTTTGAATTCATTTCTTCATCGCTTCGAATTGTACCAACTAAATACACAATGGTAAAACAAACGGTTTATCAGTAATATATAAAATATAATAAAAATACACTCATCCAAAGGCTCAACTAACTTTGTTCCGCTCAAAACCATACGCCTGATCACGATAACGTTTGAAGTGATAGAGCAACAGTAGATGTTTAAATCCTTTTACCTATACACAGTCCTAAATCTATTCCCAATACTGTCTTACTCTTGTGTGTTGAAGCCCATATTAACAAGTATTTTGGGATTTGAGCCCTAAACGAGCTTAAGTATACCGATTTTGCGCATGGTCACTGAGGTAAATCAATAAACATCTAGTCCGAGAGTTTTTTCCTTTACAATTAATTGAACTGGAATCAAGTACGCGTATGTCAACCATCACGTTTCTGAAACATCCTCGGTTAAACTATGCGACTGGAGTTGAAAATACTTGAATTAATTCAAAAAAGGTGAATGTTTGGTTGACGCTGTTTGTGAAAACCAAGCGAAAAACAATGTTTGAATTTTTTTCAGTATTGCTGATATCATTAACTGTAATATATGAGTCGTGGAAAATAGTTGGAATAAAAGGTTTTCTTTGCAAGGTTGCCAACTTGAAACGAGCCTATCAAACATAGTGAACCAAATCACAGTCCGTTCATTTCTCACATTTTAGTCACCTATTGGTTTTAGTGACACTTTGACTGACCCAGTATAAACACTGTTTGATATGCATACAGTATCAAATGATTAGATTAGTGCTTTTATGACAATTATCGTTTTTCATTATACAATTTTGAGCAAAACGTAACGCATTTGACTATCACAGTGCGTTTTTCTGTTTCTCGTATTGATGCTTAATCATATTCCCGTGATTTATTTCCCTCCTCTTGCTTTATCATTTATTTAGTCCCGTCCGCATACAAACATTCTTTTCTCCTCGTTTCTATCGATTAACGACTTATTGCATCTGCAAAAACTGTATTTGAATCAGTTGAACTGTTTATTCACATCATTCTCATAATCCCGCCAATCTTATATCGATCAAATTGTCGTGGTTATTTCCCCTATCACCGAAAACAATGATCAAATTTCAGCTTTTTCTTCATCTCCCGAAATCAATAGTTTTAAGGGGTACACGAATTCATTTCTCTAGTAATCCCTGGCTGGAATCCTTTAAATGGTTCGGTTTTGATGTTATGATACGCATATGCTACCACATCAATCGAGAGTCAAATGCGGTAAATCAAACCCCCAACTGCTGCAAAATAGCAATCATCATTCCGTTTTAGATAACGATATCAAATGTTGGAGCTGGTCAAAGATGACAATTAATTTCACTATTACACTTGAATCACTCAAGAAAATTTATTTACATCATTAAAAAGAAAAACAAAGTCACCAGGTTTGTGTTTTAGTATATCATTCCGGATCCAAAGCCTCGTCTACAAAAGAAACAATCTATTCATTTTCTCAGTTCCATATGCGCGTTCCCACGGTGCACCTAGACAATGCAAGTTTCTTCAAATCTGAAATCAGTCCGCTTTCTACTGCGTGAAAATAGATCATCGAGGGTAAAACCCGGTTTTCTATTGTCTCTGTGTTCGAAGTTGAGGCGCTTAGTAAATGCCCCTTAAAATTCCAGTCTGGTTTCCCTTAGAACAAGAGGGACGCGTGCGTTTCCGTTCACTGGCCCCACTCATCCACAATCAGTACGGAAATTGTCGCTTAGCATTTGACATATCCCTAATGATTTGTCCAAATTGGTTCCTAAATTAACAAAAGCTGGGAGTTTGGGATTGTCCGGAGCTGTATTACATTGTTCTCTGTTGGGAAGGCAACACAGTTTTGGAGTGGAGGGGGGGCGAAAGTTGCACTCAATTATTGCCTGGCATCAACGTTTTGAAATAAAAACTGAACATTTATCGGAATCACAGTTTCGTCGTAACGAATTTGAATAAAGCACAATGTTTCCTAGATCATTTCGCTGCATCTGTGCACCTGCGTACTGCAGTCTATGTGATCATTATTATATGGTCAGTAAATAACAGAATCATAGGCGGAGAAAGATTGCGGTCAAAATTACTCACCAAACACATTTGTTACCAAAGTAGCGCCAAAGTGATAAGCCGTTCACGCTGTTTACAGTTTGGGATGGAAACTTTATTACAACACTGAGTCAATTTTGACTGAGCTAAGGTAATCTATGCTGAAGCAAGGGGAATATATGTCATGACGTCTGTATGGTTCCACTATAATGCATGTTCAATCAATAAATTCTACTAGGAACAATAACACTAGGGAATGCAGTCATGTTTGGGTTGATTTTCAATTTGTTCGAGCTGAAATGATTCTCACATTTATAATTTTCTAATTGTAATTCCACTTATTCACATGCACCACATAAAATGCCTGAAGGCAGAGTTGACATTTGAAATCATGTCGAACAGAGAAACATGCCCCCGGCTGGACGCCACCCTCACTATGTTGTGTGATGAGCCCTTCCGTCCTCCCAATTCCTCCTCCTCATCCTCTGACACAATCGTGCATTCACTTTTCTGTTTTCGACATTTCACTTTCCGATTATATTATCAAATTTTGTTCTATTAGTTTAACCTAGACTCCTTCCCAAAACCGACTCGTTGTTTTGCTCTTCTACCACCCTGTCCTAATGACTGAATTTAGCTAGTCGGTTTCTTTGTTAGACGTGGTTGAATACAAATGAGAACAAGCTAACTGGATGACCAATTTCACTTCCTCAACAGTATGTTTTCTTTCATGAATCCAAGTCAATGAAGAGAAAGGGGTTTCTCCCGTTACACACTAAGCTTCAGCCACCTAACCACCAATTAGATATTCCAGAAGTAAGTATCAGGTGGTGAACATGTTGTACCAAAATTCAGATTATCTGAAGACGAAATTTCTCTTTTTTCTTAGGAAAATTCATAAAGAATCCTTTTTCAGATAATTCACTTGGTAATTCCGAGGGTGGGTAGTGCTATACAATGATAGTTTTGTTTGTACACGTCCAGTAGACATCAGTGTGTATGTGACAAAAACTGTTTGCCAGAACACACTGGGGAATCAGTTTACTTTCTCTTTTTACTTCATGAGTATTGAATAGATAATGATACATAAAATTTTCAAGAAGAGGAAAGCAGTAATCAAAAGGACTACCATAAAATATATAGAAAATGAGAGAAGTGAAATAACGGGGTGGATATTCGAACACACGACCTCCCGGGCATGATCACCGCCATAGAACCAAGACTGTGGTCACGCCCCTGCAAGCTCGGAGTATTCAGAAGACCAGGGATTGTCACAGGCTAGCAATAAAGGAAGGAAAATGGGAGGAACACATCGATAAAAGAAAACTGTGAGCACTGACTGATATGTAAAAATGCACGCAGTCTTTTTATTTTATATTTATTATTGTCACTTTCCAGGTAAAACTTTAGGTTTATGAAGAACAAAGTTTCAAGACAACGTCAGCATGCTTCCCTCACGTGACTACGCTCATTGACGTCCCTCTAATATGCATAGGTGTAAAGTCCTGGTTCGAGTCTTGCGGTTCACGGGAAAACAAACAGGGTGAAAGCATCCGAATGCGTCCACTTTACACTTTCGGGCAAACTTTGTCGGAAGTAGAAGGAAAAGAACATGTGCCCTCTTATTGTTAGTTAGTCCACCGCGGTTTGGTTGCTGATTATTTTTCTTGTTACATCTCCCTTTTGCGGTAGATTTCCACGCGACAGCTTTGCGTAACTGTTTAACGACAAACCGATATTTCTGGCAATTGCATGCTTGCGTGCACTGCAGTTGGTCACTATGATTAACGACCAGCGGGGCAATTTCTGATGTGCATAAATACAGGGTAGGCGTTAAACGCAAAACCATTTGGAAAATCGTGATCGGATCACTTTTACTGGAATAGAATAATCGATCGAAATATTAGAGGTCGTAACCCAAAGTCTATTTTAATCAAACCTAAATTTCGGAATGCTTTCCAAACAGTTTAGTAACCCGAATTGACTTGTGCAAATCCAAACTGAGTAACAAGAGTGTGAATAATAACAAGTTGCCAACACAAAGTCTAACCAGAACAACGTCGTCGAGTAGCATTGCCGAGCATTTAACTTGAAGTGCAGTGATTTGGATTTCAGATCAGCAGCAAGGGAAATCTCAAAATGATTTCAGCTTTCGAAAATGTCAACTAAGTCTTTCTCACACATTTCCGCCCATACTTGGTCGTAATAGTTGTTGATAAGTTTTACTAACATTGCTGAAGTAAAGATACTTTGTAAACTCCCCGTTAGCTCGCGGATTCAACAGCAGTTTTGAACGGAAAAATATCACCGCGCTGTCTTTCGTACGGAGTCGTTGCTTGCTTCTGGCCATTTCTCTTCCCGTAACGAATCTCAAGAACAGTTTTTCACACGAAACTCTTCTCAGTCGTAAACAAGCACCTGAGATTGGAAACTACACCTCCATTGGTCACTTTTACGTATTCTGAAAAAGACTAGAAGGCTCATGCATCATTCGACAATGATCACAGTGTTGTCTGTCGCGAGGAATTTATTGACTCTAGCCTCCAAGGGTCATCATTGGATCGGTCAATCATGCTTTCTGTTCGCAGTAATTTCGATCCTATATCACGCAAGACCTTTACACTTGTAGTTCACTTAGACCACAAGGCCAGAGGACAAAAGAGTATCTAAAAAGGATGGTTATCCAATCAGTGAGGAGACTACAAGCCCGACAATCGAGCACAGAAGTACTGAAGCTATCCTCGTCTCCGTAGCATCAAATCAGGTGAAATACTATTTTGGTTTGTTCAATGTTTTCTTTGAGTCAGTCACTTCAATGATTTGCATCAGTCGTTTTTTTTCAATAAGCATCGCAGGTAACATCTGTTAAAGCAAACGCTCCCAACGAGATGACTAAATGGAATGCCGCGTTAGTGTGTGAGCTTTTAATTACGATTTTCACATTCGATGCTTATCAGAATAAGCCCAATTAACTTCGAGAACAAATCCAATTTCTGCGTTGATCTAGGTTGCACCATTTCACATTGAGATATGTTCATTTTCTACAGTGAAATTGTTCTTTATGTTTGTTTGCTTGTTTATTGGTGTATTCTTACAAATCTGACCTTGACCATTCACCTGTTTCATATATAGTTGCATTGCTTTCGTGTTAATTTTTAGATTTTACTCAAGCGCATAGTAGCACAGTTCAAAGTTATTCTTGTAGAAAATATAAGATATAGAAGACAGGTTAGCACACAATTTGTTTGAATGAAAGACTTTTTCGATTAATTCCAATTTCATTGCAAAAATATTGCAACGAAGATGAGTTTCGGTGAACTGGTAATACAGTTTGTTGTGCGCACTTAACTTCTATTCATCCACAGATCAGTTATCTGGCTTTTTCAAATATGCATGACATCAAATTGACATGTTGTAAAAATAGCAAACTGAAATTTAAAAACCAGCAAGGCATGAACAATCTTTGAAAACTTTTGCCCATACTGTTTCAAATACACAAGCTCACCTTGAATTCCGATCCACCTTATCGAAGCGCTAAAAATTGTGACCGCAAAACATTTTTTCCCCAATCGGACCAACATAGATCGATATTTGACACAGGCAAGACGCGGTGAAACAAAATGAAGTGGTAGTTTTGACGGTTTTCAACAATATTCGTCAAACAATCTGACTGAAATAAATAATGCAGAATGTGCTTCTACTCAAAAGTTATGAATTTTTGATTACAATATTCTACCATCCGAAAATAACTTTCTGAAAAATGTGTATAAAAAGTGGAGAATTCATTCCCTATCAGATATCATTTATATATGATAAAGAATCTGTTCAAATCACAATCGGTTCTTTCACATGTTGGATATGTTTGGAATAACAAATTGACTTTGTACAATCATTGCAAAAATAACTCGGATTAACCTTGAGGGTAAACCGAATACGAACAGGGATTAAGTGATGAACGAGAGATTAAAAATCGCTTTGTTTACATATTACCGGAACATTAGTTTGTTTAAACTTTGGTCTTTATAAACACATCATATGCACAACGGAATATTGCAAACACACTTAAGGCGCGAAATGTATTTTATCAATGTTCAACATTCGAACTCTCGTGGTGTAAGGTGAAATCTTCTCAATGGACTCCATTACTGGTGGTTAGTGTACTATCAAATTAGTCGTTAGTCAAAACATTTATTGATTTATAAATTGATTGCTAGAAAGACAGATGAGCCAATTTAAACAACGTCTGGTCACACTTGCAAGAAAAAATAATAAGTTCCCGCTCATTAGTACCTTGATTGAATAATCGATTTTTCCCGTCCACAAATGTACAACCTTTCCACTGTGTAATTTTTAAAATACCTTAGGAACTGTTCTTTTGGTACTTTTCAAATTCTCATTCCGATCAGCGATCAATTAGAACCCTCGCATACTTAGATTTCATCAGTGTTGCCTATCAAATTGTTTACAATTCTCGCGTGAACAATGATTTATTGTCAAGCAAATTCTATCTGACTGCACACTCCGTCTCCCTACCCCCTTCCAACAAAACATTGGTTTTAGCTCAGAAAATTGCAAAACGTGTCCATAAGACGACAAATGAGGAAAATCTGGGGATCATTAAAATTCCAACTGGCGCCATGGCGAATTAAGTATCACCACGTGAATTGTACTTCTGAATGATATGCTTCATTGGTTCGGTGTGGTTTGCATCACAAGGAACCCAGATCGTCTATTACAAAATATCTCTTGACAACCGAACATGGGTGACCCTCAAGCCACTATTCGTTCATGATAGTGCAGCACTTTTGGCAATGAATTCAGTTGCATCAGCCAGTTTTATGCTCCTGTATAACTGTATACGTTCGTTCACTAGCATTTAACAAATTATTGTGTCATATATATGTATCAGTTAGTTTTACTCCAGCATTTGAACAAATTAAACGAGGATTTAACGTTTTCTGACATGTATTCTTTTGGTCTTAAGGAAATCGGTTTTCGCATGAATCAGCAGGAACGCATTCCTGCGTAGTAAACGGCTTTACTTTGCTCCCATGTTTATCCACAAACATAAGATAAGTATTCTGACTGTTTACAGAATTCTGGAGAGCCGCTTACAGATATCATGTTAAGTAAATAGAGCAAATTTGTAAAATAAATACACCAAACAGCTCTGCAGTACAGGAATCTGTACTCAACTACGGTGAATATCTAACCCACACTTCTGATTGCATGCAGTACCTCACGATATACGTATATATATGTCCTGTTTGAAACAAACCAGATTCCTGGGTGCTAATTTGACCTTGAGACCGGATGGGAAATTCACAACGATCACATACTCGTTTATCTATCCGTCCTATCGTCAAGATTGCCCGCCAGGTATAATGGGATAGGTCCAATGGAGCTTTAGCGCTTGCGACACTGGATACATTAAGAGGAGTTATGCAGCTTAAATCCGATAGCTTCCGTTGTGGCCAGTTTTGACAATCAACCTCGAACCTCATGCGAAAGTGGCATACGGGCGGCACGTTCGCAGTGTAACTTGGTTCAGCTATGCACTGTTAAGTAGTAACTGTTCCGGGGAACACTCAAGCCCGGTGGTATGCATGGTTGCTTTTGCACTGGTAGCTGACCGTGCTGCATTCTTAGAATGAGATTATCCCGCACCTCACCCCAGTGATCCTTGAAGTAACTCTCGCTTCCTCAGAAAACATTTCCGCCTTAGTATTAATAAATATATTATGTAGCAAATAAAGCCGTGTAAAGAGCAAATGAAGCCTAAACTCAAAAGCTGGGAAGTGCTGGAGTGCTGTTTCCACCTGTTTTGGTCCCTTCAGTAGTGCAAGTTCATTAAATCAACCGAGGATCGAAGATGGGACTTCGCAGATCGAAAGAACGTAAGCCTATTACCCACTGGACCACCGGGAGTTGATCGAACCGTATATGAATTTTGTTATACATAACAAAACACAACCCATCTTTGTATATATTTACATAGGTATAAGAATTGCATTAAACGGTACTGAAACCGAGCTTGTTCAATCATTCGTGTTGTGTGCACAATTTGTTCTGAGTAACCGTGTGATGCAGTACCCCTTTCGCTTTCCTTTCACACAAGGGGTGGGATATACTTTTAACGGTTGGTTAATTCACCAAACATCTGCTCCAAATATTTTTCCACCTTACTGGCCCGAGGTGGTTTGTGACAGATTCTGATACATTTTTATCACACAGTTAGTATCAGGTGGACAAATGCTAATAAATAACGATCATGTTTTAGTCATTCGTTCCTTCTTGCTTTAACTGTAAGTTTTGCTCCCAAACGAAATAAGCTGAAGTCTTGGAGCTTTACAGCAAAGCAAAATATTTTTGGAGATTTGTTGAACTGGATTGGGTGTAAATTAAAACGTCTACCTCGGGTTTTCCAATGGTTGAGCAGTTTTCTCCCACATGATGACTGTTTATC
>UZAN01040111.1:2319-28192 GCA_900618425.1 Echinostoma caproni | reverse complement strand
CACAGACTAAAATCGTAAACGTTTACGATTTTAGTCTGTGTTCATTTGGATCAATGAAGTAATGCAAGCCAATGTGAACATCCAGCTCAAATTTGATCATTCTTTAAAGGAATTATGAATAAATAAATAAGGCTGAATTTAGTATAATTCATGTGAAACGATAATAACCTGAAGATAAAAACCCTTCATTGACAACGATGGTAAGATCAGTGAAGCACATGAAACAAGGACTTAAACAATGACACTATTTTTGTCTACAATTAAAAATTAGTTCGTTTTAGCTCGTTTTTACAGGCTTCGTGTGGTTATTTAAAATTAGACGAATAACTAGGAGAGGATGGAAAAATCTGAAGCTCCATAAACAATGAGAGGCTTGGGACAGATGGTTGCATTTCATCCTTTTACATCACCTCACCCGAAGTTAAGATGACGGTTTTCTTGCGGATGTGAACTTAATGGCATTCGGGATTTATAAGAACAATTTCAGTACTCAGTAATTCGACCACATCATGATGTATTTAACCGTACCCCAATTATTTTAACATCGATCTTCTCATTGATCGAGTGAAATCGGGAAACCATGGAGCAATTGTGTAAAGTCATCTCAGACCGATGTGAATAACCGATCAATGTAATCCTCAGTTACGGAGACGCATCAGTTTGGGAGTTGTAGGATTCAAACCGGGCCAGTAATATTAGACTTTATTGGTTGATAATATCGCTGATATCTGATTGCAATATCAGGCATATGCGATCGATAGTTATCTATCTACTTTATCAATTTCAATGTATGAGTGGAACTTACTGCTTCACAATAACGCAAATGTTAACAATTTCACCATTTCCATCGAACTACTTTGCTTCAAAAGAATTTTCCCATCTCAATAATTTCCAAAAATACCTTCAAAATTCCTCTTTATTTTTCATCGATGCAACAACGAATATTCTAGCTTTGTTCCTGTGATGCAAGTTTACAGCTGAACTCAGGCTGTAATCAAACTACTGTGGCAATAAATATAAACGTACCCATGCAGAACGATAGAATATCTGTTACTGGACATAATTTTCTGTTTCTTTCTAGGGCACAATAAGTCACATCGGCAAATAGTTGCTGACGTTTGTGGATAAATATGTGGTCTCGTTAACAACCTCAATAGAACCTCCTCATTGTATACACTTTCATAATATTTTTTGACTTATAAATCAAAAATTAAGAAACTATCTACCAGGTCAATGGCGATACTACTAACGGACTAAGTCTACAGCAAGTTTCATCCAAAATCAAATGCCGACTGGATGTGAAAAGTATTGCGCCTCCTATTGCTTCTTATCACCTCCGTGATTTCGGGCATTTATTGACCACAACTATGACCCGAAACGTGTCCGTCATTGGGACAGCGTGACCGCAGTCAAAACATGACCTGCACTGGAACTGGCATGTCACTCTCCTCGGAGAAAACCACAATCTCGTTGCATGTGAACACAAAGTTTGGATAGGACTCCTTGGGGTGTGCTAGCAGCGTTTCTCAAACACGTAAGGCAAGTAAATTTTGACTCGTTTGGAAAGAACATTTACAAATCAAGACTATGAAAAATGCAGTAATGATTAGTTCCGCGAAAGTGTTATAATGTCAGTGGTACATTTCGCGGTTAAGTCTTCGACTTACTATCACAACAACATGATTGTCCTTGGAAATTGTTCTCATAAAAGTCTTCGTTTTCTTTCCAAATTTAAATGCATAAATCTGGTATTAGTATTATTATTCAAAGAGACATTATTGAGCATGGTTAATACGTCACGATCGAAAACTTATTAATCGTTCACCAACTCTAGCCATTTTGTTGACGAGAATTGGCTAAACAGCTGTGAGGTTAACTTTATGATGATCATATCAGGGGAAGTAGACCTAAGACATTAAAATTCACAGTCCTAATAAAATTGAAACCATCTTACAGTACACGTAAATGCTACATTTTCGTAATCGTCTTTTATGTCATCGTAAAATGTAATATTTGTATGCAAGAGCCAGGCAATGTTTATGGTCCTAGGTGTAGGTTTCAGCTCTTCAGTAACTACCCACTTGCAACATGTTCTTGTTTGCTGTGGACCTGACAAAAAATACCAGTGGTGAACAGGCTCATTTTTGACTTCTTCCCCGGCGATACATAGATATACGTATAAATTTATTAACTAGAGAGAGTATTGATCAATCAAGAAGCAAGCTTGCTCACTTACACGTTGTGTTTGTCAGTCATGAAGAGAAGATATTTTGAACTGTGGAATTCTTTGCAGTGACTTTCAAACAGCACCGGTCCACCATTTTATTCGTGTTATACTGCATCTCTAGTGTTGCATCTCAGCCGTGACACAGACGATTCTGTTGCGATCGAAAAATGTAAACAAAGAGTGAAACCCAGATTCTATATTAAAAACAGCACCTGCTTCATTTACATACGGAATCGGTTAGCTCACAAATAACGTGCTCAAACGAGATAACCATTCGAGCTAGGTGTCGATTGTCAATCTTTAAGGTAGGAGTTTGAAATGGTTATGCAAACATTGGCGATTCAACCCCTGGTTGGGACACGAAGATGTTAAGCACGACTGAAAAGCTCTGAACAAAGACAAACCAGCTGTCCGGTGCTTCTTCTTGGTCATGAAAAGTCGTATTAGTGTAACTGAAACCATCGTTGATGACCAACTTTCCTCAAATTATGTCGATCCACTGTTACGCGTATATTGCAAATTCGAGGGTTGTCATGGACACCAGCAGCTGAAATTCTTACAAATTTAAGCCCAACGCTTTTCAACATTAAATGACTGACAATCCAGGCTCCGCGGGTGATTTCTTTAGAAAGGTCTCATAAATTCAGCGGACTCATGGCTTTCCGGTAGTCGTAATTTTTAGCGGTGTACAATCGCAGCGTTTTATGACACAGTGAGAAGCAACTGGAATCGACACTCTTCCAACATTTGTTCGCCTGTAACAAGCTACGAGCAGTTTCATCAGCATCATCAACATCATCATCATCGAGACCTTAACCATTCTTCTCGTGCAATGCCCGGAACCTTTTCATGCGCCACAATTCCACAACCACTCCGCATTTATTTATTATACAATCAAGTGTACCCCTACCCAATTATCTGCTCCCAAATCAACCATTCGTTAGCTTTGATCCCCATTGTGATCCTGTCTTCAGTTGGGCCAAATTGTCATAAAAATGATTTCCGCACACACACACACACACAAACACACACAAAATTCAGCCTTTAAAACGAGTCATGATTGCTACTTTTTGTCTTCATACTCTCGTTATGAGTTCACTGCACGCAACGTCTCGCGCCTGAGCGATCGCCCACTTCCAAACCGGACCTCGAATGCGTTTGTATGCGCGCGCGTGTAATAAATATCAAACAAACCGCACCCCCCGTGGAGGACGTATGTGCAACGGGAATTCAAATGAGTCTTCACGGGGAGGGTGATGCATAAATCGTGGAAGAGCTTTTAAATTTTATTGGTGCAAATTATAATTGTCGAATGTAGGGAAAGAAGAGAAATAGAAAATATACGACTCTTGAGTTGTTTATCACGCCAGAAAGCCATGAAACGTTCGTTGAATTCTTTACTCCTCCATAAAGGAGTTGTTTCTCTTATTTCATTTAAGTTCACCCTTCTTGAAAGATGGTAAATGAAAGGAATAAACTTGCATCCTTTCCATTTAACTTTGCACTGAATCAAATAGTTTGTGGGCAAATTATACTATTATTTTAACCCGTTGGTTAATTTAGGTAACACGCATTCCACAGTAAGTTTTCCTATTCGCGGAGTAGTGCTCAGTGGGCGCTTGGTCTAGTCAAATGGTTGCACATCCACTTTCCATACCAGCCACCCAGAGTTCAAATCCTGGATGAGATTGTAGGAACGCACTTCTGAGGAGCACTAAATTCAGCAAACCTGGAGCTTACTGCTTCCCGTGCGTATGAGTGACTTAACGAACTGATGGTTGTACATAAAGACGAGGTGAAGTGCACCAAAACAAATAGACAAATATCCAATTTTCCGTTGATTATTGTTCCTCGCACTCGGTGCGGTAGAAAAGTGTCAAAGAATATGCATCACTTAACAGCATACAAAACACTTCCATCGCAAGTATGATTAATCAACGCAACCTACAGAAGGACAGCTTGAAGATCTCTGGTTACTTATTTTTCAGTGCTTCCCAGAGCGTTTATCATTATTTCTGCAATTTGCACTCGTTTATCGCATTAAAGATTTATTTTGCACCACCACCACTACTTATGCCAGGTAATTAGTTTCAGTGATCCCAGAAACAGATTCACTGTTCAATGAGAGAACCATTGCAAAACATTAAACTGAATGTGATTTTTAGTAACCAGTCGGATTGGGATGTGCTAAATAAGCCCGCGGTGCATTAAAGTCTTCAGTTGCTGGACAGCGAAAGGATAAAGAAAAAGAGAATTTCACATTGAATCGCAATGTGCGGCAACATGTCATGGTCCTGTTCCATTTTTCTCCCTAATTAACTCATGGGCTATTCACAAACTAATGACTGAAGCCAATTTTTGACTTAAATTCAGAATGGATATTTTATTTCAGACATGCTAATGAACGGATGAGTCGCTTTCAGTAGCCATATTTTATTCGGATTGGGATTCTAATCAATCAAGACAGCACGCTCCATGTCAGTGATGAAAGGAGTTGAAATACGGGTTGTTCCGGGTTAAGTAGTCGATGATATGTTGTGCTACAGGTTTTATATACTCACTGGCACCTACTTGAGTGGCTGCTCTCGCTTCTTCCTGAAATATTTTGTTTACTCTTTCGCATTCGATGAAACGAGGAGCCTAAAACAAGAAAGATGTAAACCTTCTCCTGAATTTAAGTTCAAAGACTTAAAATAACTATTCCTGATACGAATTTTGCCGTTTAACACAAAACATAGAATACGGTCGGAGAATGGCAATGCAGATTTGATTCTATGTTAACACCGTTGATGATTTGTTTTGTATATCAGCGATTGAACCGGTCGCACCGCTCGAACTGGCATGCTTGTTCAATGCGGAATAACTCCGAGACGGAAAGAGGAAAAAAGCACTACATTCTCATAGGAATCGTTATAAAACAAGTAAAGATGTAGATTCAAGGTTTGCAGATTACGATAGGACGCGGATGATGTCAAAGACCTTATTTTCTGTTCATTGTTGTTTAATAATCACATTATTCGGGGAGGCAAGTCCGTATCGCTTTCAGACAACCAAAACGTGTGTTTCCGTGTCATCAATCTGCAGTCTTCCATCTCTTGTTTCATAAGTGTACGCAATGGATGGATTGTGCATTAGTCTCACTGTATTTCTGTAATTGACGAAGTAATTCCTTTTTACAATTTTGACCAATCTCGATAGATTATGTTTTTTATAGTCTATATTTATAACCGAGTAATCTCCAAGATTTATTCTATCCCCAGTATTTTTCACCCTGTCAACTTTGGACAGTTTATGCGCTCTCCCACTCGTATTACATATCCATCGAGCAGCAACTTAACTTCAGTCACATTTTGTCTATCACTCTTCGTAATAGTCTGTTTCAAGGTTTCCTTATTCGCCTGTGTTTTACTGCATCACCGTTTTGCTAACTTACCCTCCACCGTTTGGCCAACCAAACTGTCAGCTGGGCAGTTAGTCAAATTAATTTTATAAACTGTTGTTTATAGAACCGTGTCACATGCAATATATGTGCCGTCCGTTTTTTTTTAAGGTTCCCAGACCTTACGCATAGCCCAAATTTATATCGTTGCTGTAAGCCCGTACATTAGTCATTCAGGTGTAAAATCGTCACTCGGTTCGCGTCACCGGTACATGGAACGTGGAGCGTAGTCTACGGAACGTGCATCTGGCTGCGATGTTTCAGGGGCTGTTTTATGACGCTCAGACAATAAAAACAACAGTGACCTCTAACTGACAAACGGTGCCCCTAATGAGTTAAGATTCTGATCCATTGATACTACTAATCACCTATATAAACTTCTTTTTATTGAATCTAGAATTGTGAAAGCATATTCTAGAGCAGAAAACGGCGATCGTTCCAAATACTATGATGCACTAGAAACGAAAGAGGAATTAAAGCGATGATATCTCGTGACAGCGGACACACGATACAAAAGAAAATTCTTCCACAGACTTGCAACGATCGAAAACGGTAACGTGAACAGATAAGTGGCCAGCAATTACGGTTAAAGTAATGCAAAAAAGAGGAACCCAAGGGGATTGGCCACAGATAGGACAGGTTCAGATAAAATTTCACATTATGTGGTGTCAGTGTGTCCGTATTTTGCCGTAACAAAACAATCGTTAGGGAAGCATACAGATAGCGGTAGAATCGACAGGATGTTGGATGCAAAAATGGTTTTGCGCATCCCATAACACGTGCTAAAGACAACGACGCGGATAACTGATCGAGCGTAAAAGCGACACCTAGGCCGACATCAGTTTTCACTCACCATATAATTGGGGACAATCAGAAAGTTCTCCCTGCCGACTCACGTCATATTGCGCTGCCGCAATTCACATTGGTTCCGGATTATTGAAGAATTTATCGATCTCCGTCAAGTCTCGTGCCAATCCTTTGTCTCCACAAAACGCTCCATAGTTCTTCCAAACCGCTTATTATTTCCTGATATTTAGATTTACCCCAAATGTGCCACGTTGCGACGCTACTTATTCACATTTCCCGTCCGTGTAATTCGACCACAACCGGTGAGAGTAGATGAACATCGGGATTTCGGTCACCGGTGATAGTAGACTACAAATACGTACAATTTCCGCGATGATGTGCTTGATGGTAGCAAATCACGCTTCACACCACCGCACATCATTCCATCAACTGGTTATGTGCGCTACGTCGCATTCCCGTTTTCCAACACTGAGAAGGAAAAGATAATAATGAATCAAATGGACCATTCAAATAAAGATCAAAACTCCATCGCAATCTTAGAGTTCAAACTTACGTGTCTGGCTCTCACTCCTGACAGAGCATCGATGTCGTGAGTAGTATAAGCTATGGTATTGCAATTCTTCCTTCTTTGCATTTATTGTTTAGGGTACAACATTACTAATTGGAACTGACCATTACTCCAATTTATTCTCATTCACGCACATTTCCCCTGAGTACCCGATGAATCAGGCATCCATCAAATGCAACACTTGCGTTTCGCCCTCATGAGAGCTCATTAACCACATATGTGTACGGGCACCCTTAGGTTGATTAAACAACCCATTTGACAATTAATCGAAATCGTAGTTTTCATTATACTGATTCAAGTCAGGTCAAGTATTTGCTTCATGCATCCCGAAAGGTGAATATTCAGATCAACCAAGGGTGTAATCAAATAGAGGATTAGGTGCTCAGCATGTACCACAGACGTTCATCATTTAAAACCTCCTCATTTAGTATATTTCTGCTTTCCTATTTATTTCTATACATAAGTGTGCTTACACGATTACCCGAAAATGTCTGCCACCGTATAGGTTTATGTGCTGCCCAATCCGCTACGAAACTTATACTTGTTGTCTTTGCCTGCGCGTTTTTAAATTACTTATTTCCCGAAATTTTCCGACAGCACATTGCAACCAGAACAGCAGCGTGGTGGACAAGCTCGTTTCCAGAGATTTGTGTCCACGCCTATTGGCGGCTGAACACCGGAACCATTAAGTCACTCATCAGTGCAGTGGTCTCACACGTAGTTGAAAGAAATCACATTGTGGATGTGGCCGAGGATTTCCGCCCTCTGCATAAAGTCCGTTGGTAATTATCGAGGCAGGTACGCTGACGGATGCTGGTCACAGCGGAATCGATGGGCATTTGTCTGCACAACCTGACTCTATGTTCTCAAAAACAATTTCTGCAAGCCCTAAGGCTTCCCTGATTTACCACTCTCACCCACACACACACCTCGTATCACGAGTAATCCCGGTGATTGGAAGGGTGGACAAAGAACTATGTAATCACGGTAAATCCAATTTCTGTTCTCATGATGAAATCTGCGATGTAAAATGTGATAGGATGGAATTTTATTTTACTTCCCTAATAAATGTTGACTCTCAATTAGTAATGTTTATTGAAATTTATTGTCATAAATACGGACCTCTCCAAATGACCTTGTTCACTACTCTGTTCCTTTTTACTAATATTAATGTGAAGTGCATTCAAAATAAGATTGAAGCCCCGCAGTATCAGGCGGATTGTGTTACCCGTCAAAGTTCAGGACTATTCAGATAACTGGAAATCCGTGGTCATTTTTCTCGGTTTCTCTTATGCTGTGCATTTCCCAACTTTGAGTCAAATTAATTCTTTTGGTTAAATTGTGGCCCGCTGTAAATGTGTGGCTTTTGATTTTGGCAGTGTTGCTTTGGTGGGCGTAAGGAAGTAAAACCAAACATCTTCTGGGTGGTAATTTTGAGTGCATATGCGTTTCGCGGTTTGCTCACATTCAAACTACAATAGTTCCATCGGGTTCTTCATAGGTTTTGATAAATTCGTCCATTCGCCAATCCTTGGATCGGGAGAAGAACAACTGAAACAGTCATCGGTCTTACAGTGGCACCCTGATCAGGCTAGGTTGATATTGATCACAAATTCTATTTGTTCTGACCTGTCTGATCTCTCATTTTGTGTGGCTGGTTCTTTAAACACGGAAAAAGTTTGAGGTTATCTGGTTTTCTGGTAACATTTAATACATCTCTGGGATGAAAAGATAGGATAACTTACTTTGAGGCTTGGCTCTTAAACTGGTTGACTGGTTGACTGGTACCAGTCAGATCCTGTCGCAATCGAACCATGGATCATCAAAATATATTTACACTTTCGAACTTGAAATTTTTTCCGTTCTGAACAATTAAACATGGATGTCTTGCGAACTGGACTTTTTATAGAATAACTGGTTTTGAAAAAAAGCAATTTTGAATGTTTTATGTTCTTGTGTACTCCCAGATGGTGGACACGGAACAAAATCATCATCACTGATTGTGACAATTGGCCCGGAAGCAATAGACATGACCACGGGTAAGATCACTTGTACACGAGACGATCTGATTTCATTGTTCCCCCCCTCCCTCGTTCGTTCACAGCTTCAGCATTGCTAGCCAGCAAATACTATCGCCGAAAGGGAGGTCATTAACACGCACTTACCCACTTGTGACCGATCGAACATCAATCATTTTTTGACAAGTTTCAAGATAGACCTATGACTGGTAATTATTACGCGAACGAGATTCGACAACATCCCAATCATTTGTCATTGTCACTCTGGGCCTGGAAATGGAGTTTCAAGCGCGCTGCGTGACATTCCACAAACATTCAGTTTGAGCGCCTGCTAGAGAAAGAGCGACAGACGAAAGTGGTCTTTTTCCGCCAGGTCTAAGTGACATTTCTGACTAAATCATAACTCTCACCATGAGATCAGGAAGAAATTTCCCCAATGTATACAAGAATAAAATTTATTCTTTCTTTCTTTGTTCATAACTACCTATGCACCTGAATTCTGATAGTAACTCTTGTATAGCAACTAAACAGCTTTCTTTCTTTTCGGTCTAGTTGAGGGAGAGTAAACTGAAAATCTGCGTCCCTAAGAAACAATTCGTATTCAAATAAATCATAAAAATTTTATTCACAGCCAAAGTTTGTGGTGCGGACAAAATTCAATTCATCATTTGTGTAGTAAATGTGGTTTTGAGCAAATTTTTGTGTGTATTATTGGGGTGATTTCGCAACTTCGAATGTGAAAGGTAATTCTGTCTCTCTCTATCGAGAATACGGTTGATAGGCTTCACTCTTCCGTTTCAAGTAGAAACCAATTAATCAAGTTTTTATAAATTCCTTCACATTATTATTGAAAATGTGAGCTGCTTTTTTAATATTTATCAATAATTGGATAAGGAGCATCATTCCAGTTGGTGAGATTGTTTTGTTCACGTGAACTAACTCAAATCAATACTGCTCGAAGGTTTAGTGTAAACAAACTTTTTTCACGGATCGAGCGAACACCTTTTCCAACTGTTCTTTGGCTGTCGTTGTACTTGGATCCCTCGCATAGTTTGTAGTGATTTGGGGTATGGGTTACGCACGTCAACTACATGGCTTGTTCAGTGCGCAAGATTTACCGAGACCCATGGTGATTGAAGAACGCAAATGTTGGTAAGTTAAAAACATCTTAATTAAACGATGGTACTGTTGCATGCTTTCATTCGCGACTCATATCTAACGCACTTGTCTTTTTATACGCTTACCTAGGTACTTTCTTTCGCTTTGAGGTGATTTTACTTTACACTTTGTTAGTGGACTAAACGGAGTGGATAGACAGCAACCGACAACAACCAGTAAATGATATTTTGCTAATATTTGTACAGCCTAAAACTGAACTGAACACCACTGTCTCAAACGAGGGTATGAAATGTCGATCACCAGCGGTTGCTGAAAGCTTCGAGGTCACCCATTTGCATGCACTTTTCATGCAAGCTTGCATCACATCTAACCTTCATACCAGTTTATAATCATTTACTTGCAGCTTTGTTTGTTGTTGTTGTCGTTCACCGCGGGGAACTGGGCCTTGTTATGAACAGCCTTTAGCCATCTGGATGACGGTTTCATGTCAAGCTGGAGTCCCAAATTGTTTTTCGGACCAGAATAACTGTTTGGTATGGTCTTCCGTCCGAAATAGGTTCCATTCATTTTACACACCGCCATATGGTTCTGCTTCTCCAGAATGTCTCCAGCAACTTGACAATGGTTCTACTAGATTTGCAATTAAATACTTCCCGGTTTAAAACTTGTGAGATATTTACGAAATGGGCTGAATGTTTTGCAAATTTGAGAGTAATTTGGGCAACAAAAATAACAACAAATTCAAACCAGTTTTGTTTGGTTATCAATTTAAGTCAAAAAAAGTTGTATGCACCTCAACTGGGTTAATTTTCAAAATTATTCACAAATGGCAGTGTAGGGAGAAAATGAAAAGTTACAAAGGTTGAAAAAATAGAACAATTAGGTCAGCTTAACAGACGGACTTTCCGGATAGCACCAGTGAAAGTGTAGTTGCCAAGAGACAGCATTAAGCAGAACATAATACGATTGTCTTAGGTAGATGTACCATCAGGTACTATTTAGAACTGAGCTTATACACCAATCGGAGACAGCTTGGAAAAGTTCTTTTTTATTGTACTCCGTGGTGCGCTTTGCGGCAACTTCGGCCCACTATGGAATCCAGTTAATGCACTAGCGGAGCGCTGCGAAAACAGACTCAAGGCGTAGACCATTCACATTCGATGTGAAAATGCTAACTCAATTATTTGGCTGGCCTCCAAATAGAAGTTTTCATCTGGGTAACAATAGAAGTGATAAGATTTTCCTGGTGATCTCTGTTTCTGGTTGAAGTTAACTCCGTTACGTTCTCACAAGGTTAAAGGACTGTGAAGTAAGAAACGTCCCCATATTGCCTAATTTAGGCCGTATATTAGAAATACCCGTGTTTGAAGCTTCCTCATTTTTTTCATGTTACCCAGTTCCGTTGACCAGTTTTCACGAATGTGTTAGGAATGGGAAGATGGTGGCTCGATAAACATCGTGCTTTTGGTGAAGAAACTGTATGAATATCCTCATTGCGCAGTCGACGAAAATTTTGACGTGGTCTCGTGCTTGATCATCTAGCTGGATGATGCATGGCTGACGTGGTTGTAGTGTGCTTGGCCTAGGAGCGGTTTGAAGAACTTAGTTTTTTTAGGTATTCATTTCTTGACTACCGAAATCCGTTGACAATGGCAGCGATCAAACACCGAGCCTCACGATCCAAAGTGTGCCACAGACAATCACGTACACCACTGAAAAATCACCCCAAACAGTAGTTAGCGTTAGAGAGCAGTCTTCTGGCAAATATGATAGTTGTTTGGATTGCAACAGGTGTAGTATCAAGCCACCGAACCATATCAGAACAAATCACTCCAGTATTGAACCGCTTCAAAATAAGAGTTCCATTTTTGGCAATCAATAAACTATATTCATTATTGATGTGACTTAAGGATAGGGAGCGAACGTCATTTATAAGATATAGTGCGATAAATCTCCCGCTACGTACTTTGGTCAAATGAGTAGACCACGACATAAAATCCTGACTCACTACGAAAGGTACATAGGAGTTGAGAACTTTGGGGAGGGAGCGCTTCAGTTTTTGCCGTACATTCTATTGCTGAGGTACAATCTGTAAATTTCAAAGAACCATTATTGTAAAACAAGGCTCTACACCCTATACAGAAAGACTAACTACTGCGTCATCATCATCATCAAGTTGCGTCAAGTGATCAAAAGGAGCTTGGTTATTAGTTAACTGGCTTGATACAACCCATCTAATCCTACACACAAATGCAGTGGCTTCAAACCGACAGTGTAACATGCTCAAGAGTTGTCGCCATCTTTGGTCTGCCTGTTTCGCATATATGCTTCTCATGGGTGCATGCACTGATTGCTTGGGAGCGTTCGTTCGTGCATTCTTGTTCTTTTCTAGCATGGATTCCATCAGAATTGTTGACATCCTGATGCTGCTTCTTCGGCTAGGTTGTAGATGTTTCTTTAAGTCAATACCACCCGCAATGGAGTTAATCCACTTTGAACCGTACGTGAATTCAGTGCTACACCTTTGCGTAGTGAGCCTTTCGCTTTCAGATACTCTCGAGAGTAATCAGGTGCTTTTGAAGGAGCAATAAATTTTTCCTTGACTAACTGGTTTTTGTTCCAGATATCTGCCGGGTTATCGAGAATCACGGGATATTAGGGACCGGACCGCTTCCACAGGCCTTAAGGTAGCATGCCATCTCTAAACACATTTGCACACATCACTAATGGCTTGGATACCACGAAATCTCATAAACGTTAATTTCTCGTCATCTGTGTTACGTCTTTTGTTGCCCTTTAACCTTCCATTCTTTCACCAATTGCCACGATTCCATTTACTATCGTGCATTTATACACACGCACAAGCACACAATAATAATTATCCTCAGCTCCCCCTCCCCCCATTCATTCACAATAACCACAAACCGTATTTATTTTATTAGGATATGTCAAAGTTTGTTTATTGTTTGCTTCTAAATTGACCTGAAAATGTTCTTTAAAAGGATGGAAAAGTTGTCCATAACAAATTTGTTTTCGGTTCTTGATCGTTGCGAATGATTATTATCATTTCTTTACCAATCTAATACTCTGAGCGCTAAGTACAGTTTCTTCGAATATAACAATAACTTCGTTGAATTTCATAGGGCATCCTCAATTTCATTTTCGATGTTCAAATTATGTTGTACAGATGATCACGGAATATCACCATGATGACGATTTGTGATAAGATTGTCAACCTAGGTCGGCTTCGAGCCGACGCATGGAAGCAAGTTACGCTTTCACAGGACTCACTCTACCAACGGAGATACTAGGCCGAACCAATAACACCCGGGCTGGTCAAGAGTTTCTGTGGAACATGATGATTTTTTTATTGTAAGCACTTTATCAACAAACTTACTTCATTTATTCACTATTTCAAAGTGGAAATTCGTCATGTATACGACAAATGAAGCATTAACTGAAACGCTAGGAAGCATTGCACAGCTGTTTCGAACTGGGTGGGTCTCATCCGCAGAGCGAATCTATCGATCCAACTGGGGTTCGAATACGGGACCTCAAGTACAGAACGGAAGCATACTACTCACTTGGTCACCGGGCAGCTGATCAGACCGTTTTTCATTTTCCATTTACACGATATAGCACAACCCATCTTCTCCAGCTTGTTGCAGGCCACAGACCCCGCTTATCTTCATTTGCTTCATTTCGTACATACACCATTAATTTCCACTTTGAAAGTGAATGGAAACCTCCATTACTCACGTGAATTATTTACTATTATATGATTTTAAGGGGTGGTCATTCAGGTACATAGAGAATTTCGTCGTGTGCAGAGCTAAATGAAATGTGAACAGAAAAGCTGGGAAGCGCTAGACAGCTTTCTCGACCTGGTTAGCTTTCATTGGCAGTGTGATTCTGTCGTCCCCATGGGGATCGAGCCGGGGCCTTCACAGGTAGAATGCAAGCATTTTACCAACTCAGCCACCGGGCAGGTTATCAAACCGTTTTTCATTTTGTTATACACGGTATAGCACAACCAAGCTTTGGAAGCCGGCGGCGGGCATCACACCTAGCTAATCTCAGCACTAGACAAGAGGAGCAGAACTCGGTTGGAAACATCCAATCCCCGTTTAGCTCAATGGGTTTNNNTGGGTTTGCGCGGTTGATGAGACTCGACCAGGTTGAAACAGCTGTCCAGTGCTTACTATCCTATTAGTTCACGTCTCAATTGTTCCGTACGCGATGAAATTCACTATATTATCCATTAGTATGAGGTTTTTCGTCTGATAAAAACAAAGAGTTCAAAAATGTTTGCTGATTCATCCAATAATCAAACCCTGCCGAAAGGACTAAATCGAATCATATAAATTGAATTTATTTCGGTCTCAATGAGTTCCATGTTGAAAGGTCAATTGCATTCGTTGTGGTTTAACAACGTGCAAATGGATAATCCTGCTCTATTCAGTTTTACAGCTGCCGAGGTCAATATATGTGTGGGGGTGTCAGTTTATCTACACTCAATGGATCCTAGTCTCATTTCCTCATTTTGAACTGCTTCAAGCAAATAAAGTTATCATTTACCGAAAACAGAGGCAAAGCATGCCATTAGTATATTGGACAAATTGCCAGAGGCTAGGTGAGTTTTCGTCTCTCCTAAAGTGTTAACCAGTTAAGGTTTTACTGCCACCAGCCGAAGTCTTTTAACAGAACTCATATCAGTACAAGGGAATACTTGCCGCGATAACAAAATGGAACGTTCCACAGCCAGTTTCGCCTTTTTGAGGTCAAACAGCAGGTATTATCAGAGAAAACCCTAATTCGCATTTAAAGGATTGGTAGCTCTCAACTGCAAGATTTGCATTTACGCGGTTAAGCAAACTGGTGATTACAAACAATAACCGACGAACTCGATGGTCTATTATCTGATTAACTGTTTACCATGAAACTCAGCAGCCTCTTGGAACAACAAACCAGTGTGTACTGTTTCAAATCTCGGTAGATTCGGTGAATTTCGTATTGTATTAGCTGCATTGTGCAAAGATGACTGCGTATATATCAGCTCACACGGCTTTACGCACCAACCCTCACATCAGATGTCTTACACAAAATCTTTCCGGCTCATAGGTACCACAAAAATCCCTTATTGATTAATTTCAGCTCCTTGTTGGTGCGTGAATGTGGTACATATGAGGAAGAGATATTCCCGCAAACGCCTAAAGGGCAGAGGATATGTCAGCATTCAGTGCGCGTGGAAGGATGGGGGATGAAAACATGCTAATTTAGTGTACAAAAAAGCTTAGAATGGAAAAGATCCCTCCTCTTGAGGGTACCACAAGGAACTATATGTTGACCAGAATATTTCAGTACTTATTTGGAGAAATTGAGGAAGCGTGACTCACAAGCAATTGGCCTTGACTTTCCGAAAATGAGTTCAGCAAATCCATGGATTTGTATGTACAACTTTGTCCTAATCGTTAATCGCAAATTCCCCGCATGCTTGAATTATCTCGGAAGCTGTCACTTATCAGGCTGAACACACTCCGGAAATTAGCCTCCTTGGGGAATTTATTTCTACGTATCTTAATGTGCAAATCCGTTTTGTGTCCACTGGTTTGATCCTCAAAAGGTCAGAGCTTTCATATCTAAGCAAATCAATCATAAGCCGTTATATCGTGGAGAAAACCCATTTCGGTGGACGTTTAGTGAATAAACTTTGCCGTCAACTGTACGAAGAAGCCGCAACCGGATGACGATGTCTCCAGTTCTCCTGGAGATATCACACGGCTCTTTACGCCGCTCACATTGCTGAATGGTTTCAGTCAAAATTATAGGCGATAAATAGAGCTCTGACACCCGAGCTCAGTCTAATTCCCGTTCAATCCTGATAAGTGGCATCATCTTTGAAATCCAGTAATTGCCATTGTCGGTTTTACCGGCTGGATTGAACTGAAGCAGCACCTGATCACCATCGGCAATTTCCACTTCCGTTATCACCTATGGTATCTGTTTTCTAATATTTTAATCGTAAAGGTGGAACTGAAGTAGCCGCCAAATTTGTCATCTTTGTTGATTTACATTTGTCAGCCTCGCGTGTACTTAATAAACTGAACGAACTGACTCACTATCGTTGGGGAGTTGCCCAACGTCAACGCAGTCACTCACATTTGCGCATCCTTTGTCTTTAAGTGCGGCTCGATCGGTTTCAGACAAATAGGGTATAGTCAGAATCGACCTCACTCGCTTTTCTGGAAGTCGATAATTCCCCGATGTTTATGTCACCCAAAACAACTTTGATCAAGTTTAACAATTTTCACTCACTACGCGGAACTGATCTAAAAGAAGCATGTCTTAGAAAAACCAGCATGGAGTTCCCACTATTAGGCTGCTACGCACATGCAAAGTTAAAACTTTGCTGTTCTAGGAATAAGTGATTCGGAGGAGAGGGGAAAATCGGACAGCAATAAATTTCGGTAGGATAAACGCACTGTTACATAAACATTGAAAAGACTAATTGTAAAGTGCGAAAGTGCCTGAACTTTCAAATTAGAAATGGTAGATAACGCACTTTATGAACATAGTTTTGGATCTGAGTTGATCAATGAATATGGTTGTCTAGAATGAGTCCAGGTTAATTGAGACGTTCAATCTTCATAAAATCTGTTATGTGTCGCCGCAAATCTGGGAAGAGAGCGGATATTTAAACACTAAATGGACTATATGGATGGGCATTATCTATCCCCGGAGGTGAATCTCTTTTCAAACACTGCATTTTCGATGCTATGATTTCTGGGGGAAAATCAATTGTGGTGAGCGTTGGATGTGATGTATCCTCAAGTAACATAAGCAGTCGTAGTCCGGTGTTCGCAGGTGCAATGAACACTTGAGCGTACTGGCTTTTTAACAATGCAGCTGCCTTCTTTGTTGTGGCTGAAACACGTTCTGTTATTCTCAGCGCTGGAACACCAGACTTAACTTTTCTGGTGGCATTTATGTGTCTGTACAACAGATTGGGATTTGATATAAACTGGCGCATCAGTATTTCTTAGTGCATTAACTTTCCCTTTCATGCCAACTTGGTGGAGTTTCGAAGTTGACAGTAGGTATATCATGTGTTGTTGCAAGGAGATTGTTTATAAGTTCTCCATGAGAAATTTCTCTGCGAAATCCGCTTTTCCTTCGACTTCGAATCGCTGATCTTTGACCAGTTGAGTATGTGATGCGTTTGGTCTTCTTCACTTCCTTCACCATTTCCGTCGGGTGATTTGTTAATTCTTCCCAGGTTATCAGCGGATCACATTGTTTGTTGGGAAATGTGCATTGGCAATCTATCGACAAAATCTGAAGTTTGGTGTAGTCAACAAACATACAAGAGCTAACTGCAGAATTATGCGGTACGGATGTATAGAAAATGTAGTCAAATATCAACATAGCACTAATGGAGTTGTAGTGGAAATCGTTTCCTGTTATGGTTAGCACTCGGACTAGTAATTCGTATACGTATCGGAATCCGCGCAGTAATAGTCCAACCCAGAACTAGGACTTGGAATGAAATCAGAAGACAGAACTCAACAACTGAATGTAACAATAATAAGCGGAAATTCGGAATGTACAAGGATATCGTGTTCAATAAAACAAAGGAGTTCATAGTTCATGAGCAATCACCACATTTCCACCATCAGCTCCTCGTTATCTAACACTGAGTTCAAAACTGATGATGACTGGTTGGCTTTGAACCTCGTGAGCTTCTTCACGAAATGGTAAATTGGATAGAATTCCATAGGCTGTGCGAGCTTCCTGTCAAAGCTACTACTCACAAGTGAGTAGCACCTCACAACACTAGGATTCAATAAGCTGTGAGTAAACGCAATTTAAGTTTACTATCAACCTAATCAAATGTGCACAAATTCAATGGGACTCAATAAGCATCAGCTTTGTAAACTAACCATAATAAAAATTTGAATTGGAATCCGCCATGATGATACTCTAAAACACCGGCGGGGAGATGAATGTCATACTATAAATATACATATATATAAATATGTACATAAATATATGTACAAAATAAATATCGAGTATAACAGCTCCTGGAAGCTTTATGGGTGAAATCTTTTCTAAACGACACTTTCATTAAAAAGCTGTACAACTAGATCACGCATTTTTAGGGTGGAAAACGCTCCAATTTCGTTTCAGACACGATCGATAAATTAATTGAAATAGTTAGGGATACTCAAGGAAAACACATTGAAATGATCTAAAATAATCACTCAAAAGGCAACGATAAGCATATAACAGTGGAAACTATTTTGCAAGTAGATGTATTTTCCTAGTAATCAGGCCACGTTGGACCGTTTAGAGGCTTCACAGACTCCTGTAAACTTTGTTGCTTGATTTTTGAGCTGTTTATAATGAAACAGATGTCAAGATTACTGGACCGAAACGTGTAGCTTGGTGAGAAGAATCGGCTGCATGTGGAACTGATGGGAATCCAAACCCCCTCCAGTAGCCCGAACTAATGAAAGTGTGAAGTGATTGATTTACCATAATGGTTGGAGCTAGAGAAGCAACTGCAAATTTGAGAAATTCCGGAGGTCAAATTCTGGGCCTCTAGCAGCAGAAGACTTGGAATGAACCAATAATTTTTGAGAATTTCAAACTTGGACAATGTCGCCGCATCGCATTCATTGGCAACTGGAAGACGAATGCGTCGTTCAGCAAGTATGGAAATACATGTGAATGTTAACAAAACAGAGGAGTAGAGCCAAGAAAACGTCGTCCGGACATATTCGCTGAAAACAAATATTTGTGACTGAGAGGTTGTGAAAACGAAATCGGACGTGGTCAGATCGTTGAAAAGATTTGTACGAACACCTGAAGCCAAAATTTAGGTCGGGCTAAGAGTGAATGATGATGCCTACAACACTGTGGGGTTTTACCTTCGAAGGAAAAACAGTTGGGTAACTGTTGATAGTTATGCCCAGTATAAACATTTAGGAGTGCGAGGAAGACAAGGATGAACTATCTTACGGTTAAATTCGCCGAAATTTATGTACAAGATAAGTCTAGCAAGGAAGAATAAATGATATGCATCGTTTGAACATTGAAATACTATCAGAAAGGCGCTACGTAGAAACATATTTTTGTTGTTACTAAAACGGGAAATACCTGTGTGATATTGCACGTTCAGGTGTTCCATACCATTTAAACGAGGTTTAAAAATAATTTGGTATTTACCATACAAAGATGCCTTGACTTACGGGATAACTTCATTATCAGTCTCCTTTATGCCAGCTTTCAAAGAGAAAAATGGTAAACTAGATCGTTTTCAGCGATTCTCAGTCATGCAAGCACACCACAATAAATATTACGCTGTTTATATATGTATCAGCATTCAACCAAACCATTGTTTTGGAAAAGGGAAAATTAACGTGACATCATAGGTTATTTGGGGTTCATTTCGACATCGGATCGAATGCGGAATTCTCAATGATCACATAACTGTTTGGTCATCTAATTGTTGAAACTACTCGGGATGTGGGCGGTGTGGGGAAGGTGTGCCAGAAAGCTCAAGCCCCCGTATAAATTCTTTTTGGGCACACCAAGGTTAGTTTCTCAGACGAATTCCTACCGCGGCCGTTGTGGCAAGCATACGACGTCGAACCTGCGTTGATATTCGGCCACGAACTCGGTACAGGGGACGGAATGCCCTGACCACATACAAATGTGATTTGCTTCAACTAGGTGTGAAACCACTGCACTTGTGAGTGGCCTGATTGGGGTCGTGTTTACGCATTGGATCGGACAGACGCCTGACCGTGAGATCTATGTACGGTGCTCCACAGGAACACGTAAATGAGTAGACAGCAATAAGGCCACAGAATCCGGCATTTTATCCTTTAGTCGTAAACACATAACTGGCTTGAATGTGAATAACACATTTAACTTTGCTGCATAGTTGTTCTTGCTAACAGCATTGGATAGTCTCCTTTGTATGACCTCCGCTGATGCATTACCCTTGAACAGCAAGGCAATGTATACCGACTTCTTTCTGACCTCGGTTTTCTGCACAATATATCTTTTGTACGGAATCATCTTACTAACAGTTATGTGATCACTGAGAATTCCGCATCCGGTCCGAAGACGAAATTAAACCCAAATAACCTATGATATCACTTTAATTTTCCCTTTCCCAAAATAATGATTTGGTTTTTGTAGTTCAATGCTGATATATATAAAAATAGCGTGATATTTACTGTGATGCACTTACATGACTAAGAATCGCTGAAGACGAGCTAGTTCACCACTTTTTCTTCTACTTGAAATGTTTTGAAGAGTTTGAGACGAATCGTGTAATCCTATGGGTTATAAATACAGCTCGTACTGACTGGAAATAAGAAACATTCTAATTACCATAAATCAAACAGTCGTTTAGTGAGTTGGTGCCCTTGCACTTGCGGACCAGCGCATTCGCCTTTTCACACCCTATCTATGCGCAGAAAATCGCCTACTGCTAGCTCTCGACATACACGGGGCTAAAACTAATGACTAACATCACCGCTACCATCACCAATACATCAGTCATAATCGATTTTGATCTATTGATAGGATGAAAAGGATCCCTTTTATGTCTTGAATGATCTTTCGATCCAATGGAAAAATGTATCCCCGCTAATAACAACCCCTTATAAGATTTGTACAAACAGAAGTGTGGTACAGTGAAAACAATTGTTCGCCTTCGGATTTTTGTTGAGTTAAAGTAATGATAAGGTTTTTTGAATAATGTGCGGGACTCATAAACTCTGCAGAACGATTATATTCCGGTGAATTTAATTTCTACAGCCTCATATTTGTAACATTGTACAGGAAACTGTGTGATAGCTTGACGTGAGTGGTTTGCTCCTGTGTGAACCATTTTTCAAATCTGGGTGAGCTTGCTTGATTTCACCGACTGCGATTGAATGAGGATTTCGCCTGGAAGACTCAATGGTCTCAGTTCGACAAAGGTGTTGATTTTATGACCTATGGAAATTTGGATATTCTTCTGGATTGTGCAACCCCCTAGAGTTTTTCGATGGGATGATTGTTATTATTCCTACAAGTGATGTATTTTGTGCCCATTCACTTTATCTATGTGATCTTATGTGTTTCGATCATATATTCTAACAATACATGCTGTTCTGAGTCTGACATTGTTGTGCTTTTCGTATCACTATCAAGATCAGTATTCTTTATAGATACAGAGTAAACCATACATACCTTTATATAAATATCCCACTTGGCGTCTCAACAGTTATTCGTAATCACGCAAAATTATAATTTGAAGTTTACGGGTGTAGCTTTATCTGTCTGTAAGAAGTAAGAATATTCCGAGGGAATTTCGTTTTACAGTGATCATCGAGTAAAGATTTGAAATTCGGCTAGTATTTTGTTCCTCGCGTTTCTGATTATTTTGTTGATTGTCTATCCCAATCAGATGGAATATTCTGTCAGGCGTTCTATGTGATTTCTAAATGGGGGAACGAGTCAGTCACGCCTTACATTTAGTGAATTAGTGAAAAGGACTCGGTTAACTTCTCAGAGAAAACAGTCAGTCATTTGTTCACCGCTTATCGCTATTCCGCCTGAATAACTGTTCCGGTCATGTTGTTTCAGAAACCTTTGTCGTTATGTTCCGAGGAAACATTCGCTGTTGCTACATCGGGTGAGTGAGCAAGTGAGTTAGGTGTCGTTGCACTGAACCACTCACCGTAAATCCAAAATCCTTCGAATCACCGAGGTGTTTGATATTTTGAAGGTTGAACTTTCTAGTTCACAATCCGGTATGTGAAGGCAAATGAGGATTGGTATACATTACATGAGTAGTTTGTTTGTCGAGTCTTTTTGTATGGGTAGGGAGGATTAGAATGAACCGGAAAAACTTCACTTTTCCCAAAAAGTTTATTTCAAGATTTTGTGTCGATTCCAATATTTTTTATATTTATGCGCAATTAATAACGATGTTAATAGTGGTGGTGGTGGTGAGCGTACTGAATGAATAACTTCATTTATTTTACTTCATTCATTCCAATAAATTTGCCATACTCAACACCAAATGAACGTAAATTGGTAGCCTTGAAGCATTGGTTCAAGAATATGACCGTTCCGGTTATTTTTTGCTGCCCTTCGTTCCCAACATTCGAATGTCCAAAATAAGAAGATTGCACTCTGACAACTGTTTCGTCTATATGGAACCATGAATGTGAAGATTGTACATTGAGAATGAACTGGTTGGTTTTATCCAGCACAATATCTTTGTACATTCTCACTTTCCGCTTCTTGTCATAAGATCTCGCTGTTGAGTACTCAGTTCTGGCTTTATTCCGAGATCTAGTGTTGGGTTGGACTATTGCTGTGAAGCTGATTGACGTGACGGTCTATAAGACGGACTTCAAAACACGCGCGCGACCTACTAGTGATTCGTTTCCTGAGATAGACAAAAACACCCGTGGTTGTCGTAGACGTTTATTGGCGAATCGTGGTACTATAGCGTACCGAATATGTGCCGATGTGAAGACTGAACAATGCGAGCAAATAAATGCAACATCAAAGCGAACGCGTCACACGTGTTGCGTGGGTTTGAACAGGACCTAGCTTTTATACGCACCTGGACAAAAATCCGTGGTCAGTTAAACACAAGCAGTAAAGTAAAACAGAAAGAAGTATCACAGTAACAGTCAAAGTTGATTGTGAAGAAAAAATGAACGGAAAGTGTCCTCGTGTATTGCTCCTTTTCGTCGTACAACCATCGTCACTTCAACTGGGCGGAGTTTGATGCGCACTCGAGTTCCTATTCCGAGTGCGAATTACAACGTATTTTAACTCAAACTCAAAAGATATGATACTGCACTGCACCATTCTGCCTTTCAGAAAAATTACGTTTCGAACTGCTGGAAGACAAGGAAACTCGAAAGGCCTGATGAACAGCCACCCCGTCCTGACCCAAAGTCGCTATTAGACACCGGTTACTCATCAGTAGCATGAGAGTGTACACATGTTTAGAACCATCTGAAAACCATGGAATTTGTTCAAAAATGTTGGTGAATAATGAATAAGAATGAAGCAATGGAGCGACGATACATCACCCACTGATGTGCTAAACACTGCTTCCATATATATTTCGATTACCTGCCAGCACATGGGGCATGTTTAGTCCCCGAAAGCATCCCATGAGGTCTTTTCCCCAAAGCTATGATAACCTGTATTATTACGATTAGGAACGTTGCTAAGTGAGAAGGATTGTCGATGATTAGATCACTTCCATCAAAATATTCCCTTGCTGCAACACTGGAATCCACCACAGCTTGAATGAAGCTCCAGTTTTCCGTAATCACGACGGTCTTTTTTGTGCAATCGTTCGGATCTTCGTGGTATTTCTGTACTGCTTCCAACACTTGTACTGGAATCGAGTTCAACTGAAATAGACTCAGAAATAACGGGATTGATGCAACCACAACTAGCCTAAGACTGGGCAAATCGCAAATTACTTGGTCTACTCATCAAACATGTACAGTACCATCGTCTCAATCCAATATTCGACATAATATTTGTCCCATTTGGTCTAATATGATGCCTCTGAATGGTTGTAAATCATTACCGCGATGATACATGACTTCCGCAGACTCTAATTGGTAATTGTGTATCCTGCAGTAAACGTCATGCCAGATTTAAATGTCGATTATGTTACGCTTCATATCACAAGTGTTGCAAAACTGGCCATATTCAGTCTGTGTCGCAGTACCGAAACTTGTCTTTTGATTCATTCCAATGACTCAGAATTTAGTGACATAATCAAACATTTTTCTTCTTTATCTTTGGCAATTACCTCCCATTCCGGTCACCGTCGTATATAGAACTCTCAAAATGGCTGGGACCACTGCTTTTATTATACTGCTTATGAGTAACAACTGTCAAATGAAATAAGTCAATCAAGTAGACTAATAAACAGATAACTTCCGTCCAAAATCCCGGCAGCGAGACACAATTCGCTGGATGCGGAAGACAAAAGCACAGCTACCGTCCACCGGGTGAACCAACCTCTACACGTGATGATGTAGAAACGCCCTTTCGATGGGGGCATCGGTCCCACTAGGTCTACATGTACGTGGTGGAACCGTTCGTCGACGACGTGAAGCTAACTTAGTGGGCTCTTTATGTTCATTTCCACTGGTAACCCATTTCATTTCATTTTGGACACTGGTATGTTGGAGTCTCTAATTTCTGATCACAATTTAAAACTGTTTGCTCCAGATGCTAAACTACAGCCCTCCACTGTCACCATAAATGACATCACTGGACATTCATTGCCTGCTGTTGGTTCTTGCGAGATTTCAGTCAGTGATGAACATTCTAAAAGTGCTGTACATTCATCGTAATCAAGTCTGGCCCCACCATACTAGGCTTGAAAGCTATGCAGGCATTAACTGTCAATCTTTCCTTGTGAACCCCTATCGATACTGAAACTGAACTGAAAGATTTGATTATTAAATGCTCAAGGCCAATGATGGCATGAAAGTTCCCCCTGTAAAACTACCAGTTAATGGCGATCCAATTTTTCTCAAACGCCGAGTTGGTCCATATGGCCTTCGTTAAGCTGAACAACTTGTGTTCTAAAGGTGTTGTAGAGAAAGTGATGGGTTACACCAAGCGTCACATCACGCAAGTCAGGTGGCAAGACCCCCAGAATACGTGGCGATTACGGAATCACCTTAAGTCCAAGATTGTTCAAACAGATATGTACAGCTGCTGAACCAGAGGACATTCTGAAAAAGTTGACAGATTCTAAGGTGTTCTCCAAGACTGACTTGAAAGATGCTTATCTACAAATCCTCCACTTTGACAACTATTGACACACCGTTTGGTCTGTACAGAAAAGTGTGGTGATTGTTCATGAGCTGTGAACTCCTTTGTTTTACTGAACACGATATCCTTGTACATTCCGAATTCCCGCCTATTATAGTTCCATTCCGTCGCCGATTTCTGTCTTCTGATTTCATTCCGAGTCCTAGTTCTGGGTTGGACTATTATTGCAAGAAATCCGATATGTATACGAATTACTAGTCCGAGTAGGAATCACAGCAATACGTTTATCCATTTATCTTGCCATACTCCAACGAGTTACGAATGACGTTACTAGTGGTATGTCTGGTGTTGAAATGTGTCAAGATGACATTATTATTCATGCTCTGGATCAGTTTACTCATGATGCCCAATTACTTGAACTGTTTCTTAGATTTTCTGATAAGAATATTTTTGTTAATCCTAAGAAGCTTTTATTCTCTGTTTCTCACTTTTATTGTCTTGGATACCTAGTTGATGGTGGTCTGTGGTGATTGTGTATAAACTGAAAATTCTTGTTTCATCCATGATCGATTGCTTTGTACAAATTTCGGCGCGTAATACAAAAACTGACTTCGAATATTCTGGAGTTCTATTCCATACTGCGTACTAGTTCGGTTGAAGCTTAATTGCGCGGATTATTGCGGTTCAATTCCTGGTACCAAGTACAGATTACCACATTTGGCGTCGCGGCCAGTTTTTATCTCATTACGGACACTTGCAACTTGGAAATTCTTAATATTCATTCGAATTCGCGTTATGTAGAAGATTATTTGGAGCGTTTTGAGATTTGGTGTCTCACCCGCAAAAGTCTGGACGCCGAGAAG